>JAEIHY010012427.1:0-12556 GCA_018904565.1 Drosophila tsacasi
CATCTTCATTCCCGGGAACGTTGCTGGCATCTAAAGTGGCTGCGATTAGTTTGCTAATGTTGTAATTTCATCATTGGTGGGCCAGGGCTCTCTCTCAGCTACGGCTACGGGTGAGATTACGGGTACGGGAATGGGGATGGGTACGGTTACGGGTCCGGCTACGGCGGAGCACTCAACGTAACGTACGCCGGGCGCTTAGCTAAACATCATCAGGTACTTGACAGCCGGGAGACCGCATTTTGCTGACCATTGTGCCAAGCAGCACGAAGTTTGCCCCAGGCACAGTGGGTTGGGTTTTTAAACTATCTGCATATTTTCCTGAAATAAGGAAGGTTTTTAGATAGTCGCAAATACCAAGAACTATGGTATGAAATTCTCAACATTATTTTTCCTACACTAAAGAGCAGAGTTTTCCACCACTTCTTAGCGTAAAGGAAAAACACAAAGGAAGACCTTTAAAGTCGAGTGTTTGGGATTAGTTCTTTATGGTTTTTTCTACAGCCTTAGGAATATTTACCTCCAATGTTTACTTTATTTCCTTGTAACAAGAAAGGGAAACTAGAGAGGAAAAAAGGTAATTCCGGTCACTGTGCTTGGCTCTCATCCATTCGGCCAACATTTGCTGAGTTGTGTTGGCCGCTTTGGCTCAAGTTTTGTCGATTCATTGAAGTGAGTGGCTTTTTATTTGCGAGAAAATGGCAAACATTTTTTGCCATTTTTTCTGCGCCGCCAATGGACGCCGACTGCTGACTGCTGGCTCATTCTCTGCCTTTTCCAATATTCCGGCTTTACCGGGCTTCGACGTTTTTGTGGCGGATTTTCGTATTGAAACGGAAATGAACTCATAAAAAGTAATTTGGCCATAATGCTTTGGCCGAGTTAGTTACTTAATTTGCAGTTGCAAATAAAGTTTCGCTTTATTAATTTTGATGTCGAGTGCTGTTGTTGCCCGTCCAGTTGGCCACTTGATAAACTTGCCCGCTCCAAAAGTTCTGGCAATAAAGCCGAAAAGTTACGCACGATTCGAGGCGAGTGCAAAAATTGTTTATTACGACGCAAGCAAAAACCCAGTGCAAATTCTATTTTCAATTGAATTAATTCCCTCGTTTTTAGCTGCTTCCTCCCTGCTAGCCTTGAGCTTGGCATTAAAATAAAACGTGCCACGGCTTTGCAGGGAAGTCGAGCCGCAGGATATCTACACGGGATGCTCGAAACCAAAAATCCAAGCAAGAGAAAAAAAAAGAAACAAAAAGTGCGAAGGAAAACCGAGAAAAACACAGATATGAGCAGACACATGGAGAGAAATTATATTTTCTCTTTTTGATGCCCGCAGCGTTTCCAATTGAGTTTCTCAACTTGATATTTTTATATTCAAGAATTCAATTAGAAGGCAGCCTCCGCGCAGGTGTCCATATCGGATCCGGATCCCTTCGCTGCCAATTTTCCACCTAAGGAAAACCCAAAAGCTGGGCGAGATAGACAGGACTCCTCACTCTAAAAAAGGTGGAGAGTGGGGAAATTCTGCAACTCGAAAGTTTATTGTTTTTCTTTGGCTGACTTTTGCGCGAGACAAAATTGCGAATATAATGAAATTTCTTACGTTCTGCCGGTTGTAATTGTAATTGGTCTGCTGCTGCTGTTACTGCTGCTGTTCTGCAGTGGAAAATGGCAACTGAACTCGCCCCGAGGCGCACCTTTAAATGAGTGGAAATTCATAAATTCGCCAAATAAATAACTTGGAAAGTGGAAGCACACAAATAGAATTTCAACTTCTCCGAAATGAAAGCCTTTGAGCGGCAGCAACTGGACCTTTGAGCCGGAATCACTGCTCTGCTTCGTTTGAGTTATTTATGGCAAAGTCCTTTCAAATTGATAGCAAAACACTCCTTGCCCTCGGTGGCATTTTCCCGACTGCCGCCATGACGACTACCCTACTGCGGTGCCCCGCTTCAATGTGCCAGAAAAGCGTCGGGAAAAGTCGCGCTGCCAAGTCAACAGGAGTCAACAGAAGCCACCAGTGTGAACTCAGCTGACAGTCGCGGGTCGGATGGTTGCCTTTGTCCCCAAAAAGTCCTTTGCACCGCAAGCAGTTACATTCATAGTTTTCCTAACGCACAATGCATTTTCCCTAATGACAGCCGACAGGAAGCTCAACTCAGGCATACAGAAAAAAAGTTGTCTTTTCTTTTTTCGCCACTTACACTTAAGGATTTTGTGGGTTTATATATGTATGAATTATATAATTATATTGAGGGGAGGGAAAAATCATATTTAAGGTATGCTTTGTAACAACTACTTTAACAACTTAGAGTAACGTTAAAAACTTATTTTAAATTCCAATTTATGTGTATAAAATTCAAATGTCTTCTTAAATATTTTGGGCATCCAGAATACGCAATAATTAAGGATCTTGTATGTTTATTTCCTTTCTAATAAACATTGTACCACAATTTTTATAATTTTAGGGAATTAATCCTAATCTACCTTTTTTTAAACTATTCTATAAGTATATTTCGTAGCATCTATTGCCAAAAAATTCCAGATTGAAATGAATATGTTACTCAAAAAAAGTTTTTTTTCAAAGTTTATATAAAAACACAGAACCTATTGTTTAAATTATATTATTTTTCAATTATTCAGCACGTTTCCTGTTTTCCCATTAACTCTGTAGATCGGAAAATGCTCATTGCATTAACAAACAAACTAGCATCTAAGCTTGCCAGTATTAATTTAGATTTTCTGCCGTTTTAGCTTCCACTTGAAACCTGATTTCAAATCGTCCTGGCAGCCTGGCAGCCTGGCATTCTGGCATCTCCTTCGCCTGTTGCCGTTTGCCTTGGGATTGTGCAGTGGTTGTTGTCACACGTTCTGCTTTATTGCATTAGTTTCCCTTTGAGAAATTATTTTCTTTACCTTAATGATTTTCCGCTGCAGTCGCAGAGGGGCTTCCATCGAGCTGCCACTCGAGGAGAGGTCCTTGCCAGCCCTGAGTGGCAATGGAAATATTTATGTTAGCTTGCAGTCGCCATGGCTGATTGTGTTGATGCTGCTGCATTTATTTAGTTGTTTTTCTGTTTTGCCGCTGTTTGTCATTTGAATCTTGGAATAACTTGAGAAATGCTGCGAATGTCAGTGGCTATTTCGCAGGCAGCGAATAAATTCAATTCTTATTTTTGGTTTTCCCATTTAGCCTCTGTCTCTGTCCCGCTGTCTGTCTGTCCCCCTGCCTAGTTGTTTTTCATGCGGATTCAATGAACCATAAATTTCAAAGTGCCGCACAGCCAGACGCGACGGCGTCTGACTTTGCTGTCAACGAAAAGGGCACCAACTACAAATAAAATTAAATAAAAAGAGTAGAGAGTGTTTTTAAATAACGAGCGAAACTTTAAAGTCCCAAAAGTACTCGCTTACCTGCTCAAAGCAATCGTCCTCCGATTAGCTGGACGAGAACTTTCGTCCTTGCACACAAATTGCAACAATTCGAACGTGATTATCCCGCACAGTCATCCTCGGAGGCACAATAAAAATAAGTTCCCAGCCAGAATAATACAATATTCAGCATTGCGCAAACGGCGGGCAGGAGGACAAAGGAGGAAAAGCGTTTTACTCGATGATGTCTCTGTCCCCGTCCCTATTCCTAGTTTCCCCAGCTGCCCCTGTCTCGCTCTTATCTAGCAAACAATTTTATGCTTCCGCCTGAGCGACAAACAATGGAGCGTAAATATCCCAAAAGCGGGACCAAGGCAAACGAACGAAAGAAAACGCAATTCTATGAAAATGCCTCACATACAGCACATATAAATGTGCAAATGAATGAGCGAGTGAATGAGTGAGTGCACTGGAAAAAGGGGCTTTAAATGGATGATTGGTGGCAAGAGACTAGGAATTTTTAAAAGCCTTTGAGCTGTAGTTACAAAATTAATTAAATATTTTTATATCTAACAAGAAAACCTCTCAACTAATAAGAACTTGTACATTCCCACAAACGGGTTACAAAGAAAAGCGTTTAAACAAATAATTTGTTTAAGAATAAAAACATATGCAACTTCCTTAGTACTTCAGATACATGCCTCAATTCCCCAGCTATAAACTATCCATAGTTTCTTACCGTGCTCACCGTATGAATGACTGAGTGAGAGGCAGCTCTGATGCAAGTATGTCCGGTGCAAAGGATCTGAAAGGAGGTGCCTAGGAGCAGCCTAGGCCTTCGCATTGTTCCTACATGCATAATAGACGAAGTGAAAATGCCAGGCTAAGCCGAAGATTAGACAGGCTGATACCCTATGGACTCCCAGCTCCGCCAAAGGCAAGGCAAAGCCACAAAGATGAAAGCGCAATCCTATTGGATTCAGTCTTATCCGACTGATATCCCTACTCAGCAGAGGGTTACAGGATACGAATTAGGGGCAAAAAAGGGACTCTCGGCCCGGGCAGCCAGGCAGCCAGTGTAGTTGATAAGATTTGGATTTGTCTACAACATTTATTGTCCTCCGATGTTGTTGAGCAATTTTTCTTTTGGTTTTCCACTTTGTTTGGCCATCTCTTTGGCTGTGGCCAGTAAAATGCTTTCTTTCTGCCGTACAATTGTCATCATGACCCTCATGCAAAAGAGGCATACTCGCCCACACACAATGTCAACAGCAACGGGTCCTAGGTCCTGGGTCCCCAGTCCTGCTCCTGTGTAGGTGTTAGTCAAAGCTGTTTTGCATACTTTGCGGCGCTCTGACATTCGCAAATATTTGTCCCTTTTTTCGGTTCGTGTTCCAGGGGCCAGGGCAAGAAAATAAGCGATAAATAAATACAATTTGCTTGGTCTCTTTATTTGCATTTAAGATCGCCCAGATAGAGCACGCAAATGATGGCTCCAATCCATGGTGAGCCCCCCGAAACCCGAACCGAATCGAAATAAACGGCTAAACTACTGAAAAATTATGTGCGACACGACCATTTTTTATGGCCATACCGAATTTTTAAAGTCGCATAAATATAAATCCCACGGCTGGGGGCCAGAACGAAGGGAGCATAACTTAGCAAAGTCCTTAAATTTCCTTTGACATGCGACATGTGTTGAAGGCTTTGTCTTTGTGCGTTCGCGACTGCAGAACGAAATCCACATCCAAAATCCAGCAGAGCGCGAGCGTGAAGAGCCCGGGAGCAGGGTGGAAGAGCAGGTCGAGAAGCTGGAGCAGTAGTCCTGTCCTAAATCTAGCCGGAATCCTGGCTACATGGCGATGACGAGCACTGTCGCAGGCGGCTTAGACATGCTCTTAATTAATTTGAGCCCGCGATGGCTGCATTCGCTTTGTGACGGCCTGGATGTCGGCCTCCCTGCATTTCCATTTTCCCATTCCTCCGATTTTCCCTCTGCAAAGTCCTGGCACAGTACATTTAACTGGAGGCCATAGCAACTGTTACTACTTGAATTCTTGCAATTTGATGCTTTTCCAGGAATTGATTTTGCCAATTTTCAATTAGTTTGCCATTGAAATGCAAACAAATAAACTGATTAAAGTAATTAGATTTTTTGCTTTTAGGTATTGTTTAATTTGGATTAAATGAGGAATGCTTTAATAACAATGATACCTAGTATATATTTGCAATTTCACTCCACATTGAGTTGATAATTTGGTTCTAATTTACATTAATTTTGTATTAAATAGAAATCTTCACTATTAAGATGATACCAACAACCGACTTCTGAAAGTCAACATTTTGTTGATTGCAGCTATGTATATAGAGAATTTAGTAGTCTGGCCTAGGCTTTAACCGCAGTTGAGGACACATAGTTATCCTTCTTCTCCACATCGATGACTTGGGTTAATCGCTGGTTAATTCCTTTCAAAACTGAGTTTTATTCTTGGTGTTTTGAATATGATTTATTTTCTCAATACCAGTACAAAAGAGGGACTCATACGAGTTATACAAAATGATTAAGATCATATTTTTGAGCTAAGCTATAAATCCAAGGAAGAGCGAAGAGGAAAGACAATAGTTCTTTTATTTGAAAGCAGAGATAGTTAGAGGGAGATTGAGAGCTTATTTATAATAATAAAATAGAAATAAAATATATTACTCTAAGAAATAACTTCCAAGCTTCTCAGATTACATGGCAAATAGTAAGTCACGTTTGCAGCTACATTTCTGTTCGCTCACTATTTAAATGAACTTAATCTTAATGAGAAATCTGCTTAAAACATGGCGTTGATTAGCACACTTCGCCCTCTTGCCACTCCTCCTAATGCTATATACATTTTTGTAAATTAAACTAATTTGCCCCACCTCCCAGTCCATGTCAGCTTGGCAAAGCGTTAGGTTAAGTTTGAGTTGACTTGTCTAACGCTGCGTGGGCAAAGAGCCACGATGAGTCAACTTTCAGGCAACGTTCTGCTCCCTGTGCCATAACTGCCAACTTTTGTTGCTTATTTGCATATTTAAAACTTGCCAGCGAGGACTGGCGTTAGCTTTGTTCGGAGCAGAACCAAGGGGGGTCTTCGTAATATTCTTGTGATTTTGCTGGCAACAGCAACAGGATGGCTCACCTTTCTCGGATGATGTGCCATGCAAATCGTATGCAGTGTGCAAATTCTGGGCGAGCTGCAAGCTGCAACAACCTGAACTTTGTTGGCTCCAAAAAGCTCCCCAAAGTGTTTGACTTGCGAGAGCGTTTGCCATATTGTCTTACCTTTGTTCATATTTTATTTTATTGCTTTATGCCCGTATTTTGTTTGCCTTCCGCCCGAGAAGCCAGCACATCTGCTCGCTCTTTGGTTGGTTAAGTTTTTGCTTACTTAACTTGCCAGTTTTCAGTTTTCAGTTGCGACACTTAAGGAAAATATCGAGAAGTTACTGAGAAAGTATTCAAGAAATGGTAGAGGCTAAAAGTAATAAGTATTTTCATAAATCCAATCCAATAAATCTTAACTATAAAATAGAGATTAAAGTTTTCAATTTGTATTAATTTAATTTCTCTGTGCACTTTCCCGTTCGCACCCAGGATCAATTGCTATAATGGCTCCTTCCTCGTCCACATGGCGTATGCGCAATATGTTACCCAACTCACGACATTGCCAATTCGTTTTCACATCGTCTTTTGGGCCGCAACAATGGTCGATCTGCATGTCCATCGTCTCCGGTCTCCGGCACATCCTTCACATACTCATGCATATAGAAGGCCGCCATTAAAAATGTGCCAGGCGAAATTGTTCAAAGGGTGTAGCCTATATATGTGCATTTGTGGCAGCCTGCTGCTGGTGGAGAGTCCAGTGCGGCTATGGGGAGAATCGCGGGCGCGTTGACAACACCAATACAGGTGCGCACAATGCAAACGAGTGACATGCAAATGCTTTCAACAACAATTGCAATTCATGCACACCCAGCACACCCTACCACACACAGAGGCACGTGTGTGTATTTGCTGGATAGCGAATGACATGCAGCCGTCTCACGTTTCGTTTCATTTTTGAATGTCGATTTTTTGAGCATTCACTTCTGCTATTTTTTTTGTTCTTCCATTTTTTTGTGCCTGTGGCTCGCTTTTTCTTCTCGAAGGCAGGGTATGTGAGATGAAAAGGGGATGTCTTGGAAAAGTTGAAGTGAAATTTCAGAAAATCTATAATTTTACTTTTCAACAATTTAAGTACATGGTATATATAAATTTTAATTTTTACAATATTAAGAAAGCTCTAAACAAAGGTTAACTAATGATGCATAAATCTAAATCGTTTTTTTTTTATTTTTATCTTTGAAAACTCTTCAAATAAATATGTATTCCTAAAGTATTTCATATAAATCTTTGCTTTTAGAATATTTAATCATACGTCTACTTTGGATATATTATTAACGTCTAGTGATAATATTTCCCACATCATCTAATGGTCGATATGGATCACGTTGTTTTCGCTTGGCATTCGAGCATTTAAAATTCTTAGCCATATGTGCGGTTTGCTGGCCAAAGATGCCGATGATTTTAAATCCAACGAGGACGGGAAACTTTTGTGGCAACCTGTTTTTGTTTTGAAACCGCACCGAACAAGGTGCGTCCAATGACGTTGCTGCTGCTGCTTCTTCTCCTCCGGATGCTTCCCATGCTGATGCTGCTTGTTTTTCCCATTTTCCGCATTTTTCCCGACCCGCTGCTCCTTTCCTCACTCACTTATGCATTCACACTCGCACATGCGATGCGCCACAAAATTGCAATTTCCACTAAGATTGATGAAAAACGTTTCCAGAGCCACGCCTCCGCCGGAGCAGCGATTCTGGGCCGTGATGATGGCTCACCTGTTTCACCTGTTTCCCGCCTGCCAAATCATGTCATCAATTGAATTTCAAACGATTATTCTTGCACGTTCGCAAATCGCGGCGAAAATATTTGCCACGCCAGCCGTGCGTTGTCAGCATTTCCGTTTCCACGATTTCCCCATTTCCGCGCATTTCAGCAGGTGTGCCTCGCTTTATCCAATACCAAATACTATATATGCCCTGCATATCATCGGCGAGTCCTCACAATACGTTTCGATTACGCATTCAAATCAAATTGTTGTCGTCGGCTGGGGTCGCATCAGCGGCATAATGCGAATATGAATACGCCTACGGATTCAGTTAACCCGGGCTTTAAAAGTACACTGAAAATAAACAATATTTTTATTCGAAATAAAGTGTCAGTATACCTGGGACTAAAATTATTTTAAAGATATAAGATACCTATCCTTTTGACTCTTCGTAACTTCTATTTATTTCTAAAATTTTAGTAAATATCCAACAGGAATTTTATGAATATTTTTTAAGCTCTTTAATCTGCAAAATCAAATACAATTTCAAAGATACATGAAGTTTCAAACAAACACTTTTCTGAATTTAAAACTTTCAAAGACAGAAATGAATATTTTATTATCCTTTGTTTTCCTTAGTTTTCTGAGTGCATTTAGCCAACCAGCCTTCCGGCACATACTTTGCCATGTAATCCCGCAAAGTGCATTCATGGAAAATTCACATTCCGAAGGTAGCTCAAAAATCATCGCCGAGCATCCGCCGCAGGCTCTTCCTCGAACTAAAATTCTTGCGAACGACTCGGATATTTCACAACTTAATTTAATGCATTTGCAATTGCATATTTTTGGTTGCGAGAGGCGGAGTAGGAGGCAACCGCTTGGCGTGGCTTTATATCAACTAAATATTGTATACAAACTGTTCTGCAATTTGCAGATATTAATTTTGCAAATAAATTTCTCGAAGCACTCAAACGTGAAATGCCTGCGTCCCGCAGCCACCGCGCTGCAGCTGCTGCTGCTGCTCAAATATTTAATGAATATTAGTTTTCTTTGGCCGACTGTACATTTACGACTTGCCAAGGGCGGAAAAACTGGAACTGGTCTGTGCCTCTGTGCACCTTTTGGATTTTCCTTTTGAGGTTTTATATATACCTAAACACTGAGAGAATTTGAGAAGAAAATATAGGCTGGTTAATATTGATATGAAAGCTATTTTAAGGCTTTCAATATTTTCTGTTACAGAATCAGTGGGAATATACAGGTCTTTCTGATATAATAATTATATTTTTAGTGTTAAAGAGTCTTACTTCAATTTTAATCGGCATCTCTACCACACTTTTCTCTCTGCAGCTGCTGGGGCAAAGGTTAACGAGCTGCCTGGAGCCTCAAAACAGCGTGAAATGAGCAGATTTATATGCTTAATTTTTAGCATTTAACCTGCGCTTAGATAGAACGATGTTTACGAGCAGACCGATGTCTGAAGGTGGAGCGAAATGCCGCAAAATGGGCAGGCCGGAAACGGAAACCAAAACCAAACCTGGCCAAGACAGCAGGCGGTATTGAGTTTCCTATCGGCAGCAGCACTGCGGCTTCCCAGTTTCCATCTGCAGCTCAGTCGGGGCCAAGTTCTTGTAATTGGAATTCGAAGCCCATAAATACCGCAGACTTCTGCAGCAGCATTACAATTGTAAATAATTAGTGTATTCAATTACGAGTTCATAACTTAAGTGCAGTGCCGGGACTAGGCAGGGCTAGGTCCTTGTGCGTGGAGCTTGTTATCCTTTAATTAGTTGCGCTCCACTAGCCTGCCGTGCGTCTTGATTAAGCGACGATTACACGTGCTGCAAATTATGGCAGCTGACAGCTGTTGTTGGCCATCGCCGAGATGTTGCCCCATTTCCCATTTCCCGTTTTCCAGGAATCGTGCAGTCAGGACCCAATCGGCACTGGGAAAATTAGCGCTGATTGCCTTTAACTGCTGCCAAAATGCTAACTAATGAAATAACAATGGGAATTAGGTCATCATGAATATAATTCAGCGTCGGCTTAACTTTAAATTCAATTTCGGTAGCATAAAACCATTTAGGCTGGGAGCGAGGCAAAATAAAAGTTTGTTGGGCTAACTAAATGGAATAAAATCCATTTTAACAGATGTCAAATCACATAAAGAAATACGGACGACTAATGGCAAACAAATACAATTTATTTCCGGCAGCAAACAAAGCCAAATTGGATTCAAATTGGAAACACAATGAGGATTAGCCCACGGCAGCCCATAATATGGGAATAATTTTTATTTATTTTATTTTTGCAAAAAAATTCAATAGGTTCAGCATTAGTGTATGGAAATACATGTCGCAAAAATGAAGCCTTAAGCTGCCAAATTTATTTGCTTAATATTTCTTGTTAAATGCTTTTATTTCTTAGAGTCACTTATATAAATGATTTTTAGAGAAAACTGAGAAAACTTAGGACTAAATAAATTTAAAGTTAAAACTAAGCTCAAGACTTAAGAGATTTATTTACAAAGATAACTCACCAAAAAGGTGCCTTGCTTGGATTTTAAGTTGAGGAAAATGTTGTATTTTTTCAACTTAGCAAAAATTTACTTAATGAAAGTTGAAAATAGGAAGCTGAAATTTCAATATTTATTTTTCAAAGTTTGGCACACAAAGCTCTCGACTCCAAACTCACTCTGAGCTGCTTAAGTTTCTTTGTTGTCGCAACGCTATTTGCCAACAGGATACATGCCCCTCCTAAGGACTCGCTACATTTGCTACAGAATTTTCATAAAATATGCAGCTAATTACGTGTAAGTTACTTACAGCCATCCAACTACTAAGAACCTAGTCAACGGGGGGAACTCAAGTCCTGGGGAGACTCTCGACAAGCCAGTGCCCTATAATACAATTTAATTACTGGAAAAATCACAGCTGAAATGGAGGTGGGAAGCTGGGGAGCCAGGAGCTGAGATGGTGCTGAGAAATGCTCCATGTCAAATGGAGCACGACGGCAATAGTGCGTAAATCTCGGTGCCTTAAGTAGCGGCATCTCCTAACCCCAATTGACAATGACATTCTGCCGTCATTACCAAGGAGCGAAGGAGAACCCATTTCCGGCGACCCGGGTCCCTGGCTACTGGTTACTGGTAGATGGTGGATGCCAGCTCCTTGCTGGGTTACTGCTTACTGGCTGTTGACTCGTTGTGTGCGCAATTACAGAAATTAGCTTTCGTTTTTAATTTATTAGCGCCATTGTGCGTGCGCGTAATGGCGACAAGGGACAGCCGACAGGCGACAGACGACAACCTAGCAAATGTCCCCTCCCAATCTCCATTTAAACACAGAGAAAAATAGTATAATAAATGTTAAAGGATTTTAGATTGTGTTAAATGGTTCAAACGTTCTTTAGAATTTTATGGATATTTTTAATGCATATGGCAATGTGTTTAGTAATTTATTAAGAATCTGCTTAGATAACACTTAGCTTTATCTGTCTCCTGCAGATATCCACAGATTTCTTAGTGTTTCAGTAGGATAAGCTAAATTTCAATTGAAAAATACTTTCATTGAGTTTTAAAATCAATGTTCTGACTGTCAGTAAAGTTCTTTCTCAAGGTATTTAAATTTCTTGCCGTGCAAAGTGGCTACACTTTGGTAACAGCTCCAGTCGGCGGCGGGTGTCCTGCCTGCCCCCAACCGAACGTATGGCAAGACAAATGCTCCTGGCTGCTGCCGGGGCAAATTAATGTGCATATAACTTACGCCTTTAGTCCAAGGAGTGTCCTGGAGCCGGGGGAGTGCGAGTTGCGGCGCAGGAGGCAGGGCCATTAAGGTTGCAGCATTTGTTTGCCTCGGCCTGGCAGAGTTTCATGCATTTTAAAGGACCTCCTTACCACTCGCTGCCCCACCCTGTCCTTCGCACGGTTGGCCAATGAAGTGTATGCAGGTTTTAAAATTTTCATGATGATTTAACAGGCAACACGGACGTCATCTGTGTGCAGTGCACACACACACACAGCGTTCGCTCGTGCATATGTGTTGTGGCATATGCATGCAGAAAGCCAAAAATGAAAAATGAAAAATCCAGCCAGCACTCCCGTGAGTGTTATGGCCGTTGGACAAGTTTTTGGGTAACTATCCGCTTCACTGGGCCACCAATGGCCAAGATTTATTTACTCAACAGGCAAATTGCGCATAATTGAAAGAAAATATATGAACAACGCCAAGGGCGCACAGTGGTCGATCCCATAGGCCAAAAATAAAAAAAAAAAAGTTAAAATTTTAGCT
>JAEIHY010012430.1:0-12850 GCA_018904565.1 Drosophila tsacasi
AAAGGAAACCGTGGAAAAAACTATGGAAAATGGGAAATTGAAGCTGCTGATGGCAGATGGCAGAATGCAGAAAGTAAAAACCGAGATAGCAGTCGGGTAGCTACACTTGTCAGCTGTCACTCAAGGGCCCAGCGAACCACCCTCGACTGCAATTCTGCATTATTAATTCAACTTGTGATGCGGTTACTGCCGGTCCCCGTTCCCCGGTCCCCGGCCCCCTTGTGAACCCCGTGCCTCGTCCTTGTCAGCGGCATCGATTCCGGCTCACTGACTCCCGACTCTGGCCGCGATCCCGGCCAATTTCCGTTTAGTCAGCTCGGAAATGTCAAAGAAACTTGCGAAAAATAACCAATTTCCTTTGCAAGTGCTCAACTTCAAGCACATAATTATTTATTTAAAAGCAAGGCGGGGATAAAAATCCAAAAACAAAACAATTAAGGTTACCGAAAAAGGTAAAAAGAGGGGAGCAATACGAAGGTTTTAAGTCGATTTTCTTTTTTGCAAAAATGCAAAGAAAAGTTATATGAAAAGTTATATGGAAAATAAATTGTTTTCTTTTAATTTAAATATTAAAATACAATCTACTGAAGAATATCTTAAAGAAACAATTCTGATTTTAAATATAACAAAGTAGTGCCATATGTGTAAGCAGTTTCTTTAAAATTGAAACTTTATCGAAACTTTAACGAAACGAGGAATAACATACAATAACTCAAAAAGGTTCGATAATAAATCGATAAATTTCTTTTTTGAATAAATAATGTAGAATTATTTTTGCAAATTTTAAAAATTTCAAAATGGCTACAAATAAATATATAAAAATTGTACTTTCATATTATATAGTATAGTAAATTTGGTGTCCCTAATTTCGCTTCCTTTCTTCTTTTGATATATTTTTTTAAACCCTTCTATAAATGTTATAAGCCCAATAAATGATCAATTAAATATATCTATCATTTTCCGTCTTCAATAAATCTGATTAATAATTGAAATCGATTACTCTACCCCAAAATGATGGTATTACGATAATGTATCGATTTGAATCAGTATTTCTGTAAATATATCAATCGAAATCGAATCGGTGTGTAATATTCGTGTGGAATATCGATATGTTATCGAATCCTTAGCTTCCCCGCACGCCTCACCTGCTGCTGCTGCTGCTGAATGCGCTCCTGCTCCTCCTTCTTCTGCTCGGGATCCATGAAGTACAGCTCCTCGGTGGAGCTGCGCAGCTCGAGGGCGCCCTCCTCCCGGAAGCCAAGGCCAATCGTTTCCTGTAGGGTGCCAGTGCCGACCTTCAGAGCATTAGTTCAACCACATAAACCAGCCAATACACACACACATTTTCGAGTAGTTTTCGGTTTGTTAGTTGTGTCAGAGCGATAGTTTGTACGGTACGGTATCGGTTTTGTACAGTTTTTGGTTTTGTTGTTTTTCGGTTTTGGATTTGTTTTGATTTGATTTGATTTAATTTTTTTTTGTTTTTGGTTTTTCCGATCAGGATTAGGTGCGGGATTAGGCATGGATGAGGGCCAATAAGCATGCTCGGTGTGGTCATGGTTATGGGTTATGGGAACGAGAACAGAAACAGAAATCAACAAATCAACGGCCAATTTGTGTGCAGGATTCGTTTGCGGTTCGGTCGGAATGGTGTAGGATAGCAAGGACGAACAGGACAGGGATTCGGGTTTTGGTGTTTCACAGATTCGAGGTGTTTCGAGGTGTTCAGGGGGGGCGAGAGTGTGTGTGCAAAGGGGGTAGCGAGCGCATCACAGAGAGTGTTACAGACAGAGAAAGAGACAGATGTACATATATGATATACATATCGGTGTATCGGTTAAGATAGTTATAGATTCATGTTCATGGATGGATGGCGATCGACAACACATAAGCAAATGCAAAGAAATACAAACAGAAAAAAAAAAACAAACAAGAGCCAAATACATAAACAATTACAGTTGGATCCTCGAAGGACATCTAGGCTACAAGGCTTCCTTTCTTTTGATTGAAATATCTTTTACAAATTTATATACTTGATTTTTAACGAATTTTAATATTGAATTTATTAATTCAAGCCCAAAAATTCAAGCCCGAAAAAGGAGACCTTGTATCCTACCTGAAACCTCAAAGGTTTTCAACATAAATTTAGAAATTGCCCAAAACTATGTAATGATAACACTTTAATTTCAAACTAACATAGCATACTTTTGGGCATCATTTTAAAAGGATTTTCCAAATCACACCCACTGCCTGGACACTCACCTGCTCGAACACATTCTCCGGACTGCTCTCCCGGCTATCCTCCTCATGATGCGACGAACTGGAGGCTCTGCTCAGCTCGATCCTGGGCGTGGAGGGTGTGGTCAAGGTGGCGGCTCCGCGATAACTGGCTCCTGGACCAGCATGACCTACTCCTCCACCAACACCGCCGCCGCCGCCAGGGCCACCGCCAGCGGATGGCGGAAGCGGCTGACCGCCCTCGCTGCTGCTCACCAATGTGGTGGTCACCGTCGTCGTGGCCGTTTTCAGGGGCGGCGGCCGCTGCTTCGCCTGAACGATGGTCGCCGAACAGGTGGCCGACGACACCGACGAGGACGAGGAGGAGGAGGTGGATGCGGATGCGGAGGCGGATGCTGGGCAGGATGCAGCTGCAGCTGCTGATGCGGCAGCTGCTGCGGATGTGGCGTTGGCATTGGCTATGCTCGGGGCTTCTATGCCGCCGGGAGTCCTATTCCTGTTCGTCGTCGTCGTCGTTGTCGCTGTCTGTTTTCGCACACTCTGCTCCATCATCTGGAAATGGAAATTGGGTCAACAATTTAAATTATTTATAAAGTCTGACATTTTTCCCTGAAATATTTATCCCATCTCTTGTTTATTTTTAATGGAAGTAGCTGGGGGCTTTTAAAAGCTGTTCTCAAGGTTATGCAAAGACTTTTCAATAACAAGATGCGTAGCGCTCTTACATTTAAATTTCCCATTCGAAATTTCTATTTGAAACACTTTTTTGAAAGAGTGTAAGAATCGTAAAATAGATCAAACAAGTGCGTTTAAGTGCGTACAGATCTAGAATGCTTGAGAGAGCAATTGGCCCTGGAGCGCTCTCTGATTCCCTATCTCTCTTTCTTTTTCTCTCTCACTCACCCTCTCTCGATCTCTCTATCTCTCTCTCAAGAGCTCTAAACTTGTTATGATAAGGTATTTAGTAAAGTGCGTACAGATCTAGAATGCTTGAGAGAGCAATTGGCTGTAGAGCGCTCTCTCATTCTCTATCTCTCTTTCGTTTTCTCTCTCACTCACCCTCTCTTTCTCTCTCGATCTCTCTATCTCTCTCTCTCAAGAGCTCTAAACTCATATGGCGTTACTCATCTTGTTATAATAAGGTCTTTAGTTAAGCAAACCTAAAGAAAGTCAAAGAAAAATTCTCAATATGCAGTTTATTATTTTTAATTATACAGCATAAAATATTTCAAATTATAT
Organism: Drosophila tsacasi; assembly: GCA_018904565.1. Taxonomy (NCBI): domain Eukaryota; kingdom Metazoa; phylum Arthropoda; class Insecta; order Diptera; family Drosophilidae; genus Drosophila; species Drosophila tsacasi. Next base: position 3,478 of record JAEIHY010012430.1, read on the forward strand.
TCAAGCCTAGTTCTTATATTTAAAATTTATCCAAGAATAATTGACTTGCTTATCCCCTTTAATGCGAAATAAAAACGTTTAAAGTAAGTGTAAGTAAGTGTATCGGGTAACAAATCTAATTGTTTTCCCACACATTGGAGACCCTTCATTGGATTATGGCAGACAACCCTCTGGGGCCAAAGCAGAAGGAATTGAAAAGTAAGCAGAAGCTCCCTGTTGTCGTCGATTGACTCCATTGGGTTCATTCCCTCGATAATCTCCCCTTTGGATTGCATTTCGCAAATTGAAATAAAACGCTTTGACACAGTTTCTTCATATATGTAGTATGTGAACCCCGATATGTACATATATACTTTTGTGTGGAACTAACCCCACGGCGTTTTCCCTGGCTTGCTTTTCACTCTCTCCCGGGGCTATTGCCATTCCCCACATGTGATTTTTAAATGAAACGATGATTTTGCTTTATCTCTGGGCTCCCCTTTTGGCCCAATTATAATTGAAAACTGGCTGGCGAGGAGGAGGAGTAGGAGATGGTGGTGGTGACCTGCATTGGCTGGTTAAATCAAAAAAAAAAAAAACCAAACCGGCCAAGACATACAAGCATCTGGACGGACTCCCAAGCCTTGGCTCATACCGTATTCTTGTGTCTTTCCAATAATAAAATAGCACGATGAACTCTATATGGTTAAGTCTCGATTATAGGTTCACTGAGTTTTCTAGCCTTTAAACTATTATTTACTTTGATATTTTATATTTATAAATCAATATTCTATCGCAAAATCCTTGGAGATTCTTAAATCATAACTTCAAAAATGCCTGTTTAAGAATGTTTTATTTGTAATCTCTAGAGGATCATCGATTTTATTATTTGATTCTACTCCAAACCATTATATATAAACATCTCCTTGATCAATATTAAAGCTGAGATTTCTGTAGCAAAAACAACTTGAACTACACTCCTGTCGCAATCCACAGGATTTCCTTTGGCTGTCAAGTTTCTTCTTTCGTCATAAAATAAGTGCAAATTGAAGGCATGAGATAATATAATAACTTTAAGCATCCGGGGGCGACTTTGTTTATCCCTCTTCCTGCCAAGAGTTGCAGCATCCGGGGAGCTCTTGTCCTCGGGGCCCAAAGTCTTTGGCTAACACCATTAGCGGGGCTTTAAGTTTTCCAAACTGTTTGCTAGCAGGCGGGCAGGAGGAGAGATGGATGTGCAGTATGCAAATGCGGGGGTCCCCGAGTTTACTGGAGCAACACGATGAGGACAGCCCGCCCCCTGCATCAGAGCGGGGATCCTGCACTCCTGTGCGGAGGCTGCACTCGCACCGAAGGCGCTCAAGGGTAAATCCTTTCACACGCAAAAAGTGGGGGAGCGTAAGGTACACAGGGGAAAACTCATTTAATTTATAGAATAGTATATATCCTTACAAATGGCATATGAATATGAAAAGAGGTTAAATCCTCAGAAATCGCAGTATTCTTAACGAATTTTCATTTAAACTTTATTGGTAAATAAAAAGTTCATATTTTTGATAAATTTGTAATGTAAGTTTATTATCTCCGTGTAATAGTTGCGGAGAAATATGCACACGGACATGTCCTGACTTGAAAGCGATGATTGACACATGGCGCCCAACGCGTGCTGGCATTTTCGGGAGGCCTTGCAAAGGAGATGTGTGTCCTGGGGGGTTGCGGAGGAGTGAGCCATAGGACTTTCGGGTAGGTATCGCTTATTGTCTCAGCGGGATCTTGGGCACACACACAAACACTAATTAATTTAAAAGTTGACTTTGGCCCTGGAAACTATGCTGTGATTTTCGAAATTGAGCGCGTGCTGCTGGGCGGCGACAACAAAAAGGAAATAGTTATAATAGGGGGCATACCCGCCCCCGAAAAAGGGGCCTTTTGTTTTTGCGGTGTACAGAAAAGAATATAATGTATTTTCGTTGGGCTTTCTTTTGAATTTTTTCTTTTATTTTATTTTTGTTGGGAGAGGGGCAGGACATTTTGGGACTTGTCGTAGCATAATTTCAGACGTAAGAATGGAGCCCCCCAAGAAGAGGAAGAAGAATCTAAGGGAGGTACAGTAAGAGAGAACAAGAGAGACAGAGGGAGAGAGGGAGGGCGAAGGAGGGTGAGCAGTGATTCTGTCACACAAATGTGTGATTACATTAATTAAAATTTAAATAAAAAGTAAGCAAGAGCACAGAGCTAGCTAGAGACAGAGAGAGTTTGTGATAAAGAGAGCTTAGGTGAGAGAGACAGAGTGGTAATAGAAAGGGAATAAAGAGGGGGTGAGAGAGAGAGAGAGGCCGCGTGCTCGACTTTATGTTTATTGTTCACGCACGCACACACACACACATACACAACTCACCGCGTTTCCAAAAAAATCCTATGTGTGTGTGTGTCTCTCTGAGTATTACTTGTCGTCTTGGCTTATCAATTTTGCATAAGCTTGCACTCAAAAAACAAAAACTAAAGTAACATGTATGTGATTTCTGCTCCTCTTGCCGTTATTCGCTTTGACGCTTCTCTTGATTTATCTCCTGGACTATCTCCGACTCCGTATCCGTCTCCACCTCGGTCTCGGTATCGGTCTCCGTCTGGCTCGTACACACACACACACTCTCTCTCACACACACACGAGCGCGCTCTCTCGCTCTCACAACGAGCTCCGCTCCGTTTACCGTTAGACCGCACGCACGCAGCGCCAGCGTCGAACTGCGGGCAGCGAAAGCCCCGAAAAGTATGCTAGCTCGCTGAATGGGATTGCGACGAAAGCTTCGCTCCGTCCTTTCGCGCTGTCGCCCTTGCCTTGCTTCGAGAAAGCTTCAGCCTAGGGCGAATAAGGGGGGTAGCAGCATGAGAGGACCTTGCATGATATAGAGAGAGTGAGTGGGAGAGGGTGCAAGGCGTTGAGAGAGTTGAGAAGGCGGCAGGAGGCCGGAAAGCTCAGTGGACTCAGCTGTGGCCTGTGAAGCTTCAGGAGTCAACTTGCCATGTGGGTGAGACTGCGAAAGGGAATACCTTAGAGGTCAGACAATTAAGTACAGCTATGAGTTTATGAGTTCAAAAGTAATGTTAAAATTCAAATACAAAATATATTGTTAAGCTAAAAATAGTCAAGTTTTATCAAACATTTTAATGCTCGTCTTCTAATAAAGAAATAAAAAATATATTTTTAATTTATTATATTTTACAAATAATTTAGATAATTAATTAAATTTTTAATTTTTTGTTATAATCGTTACTGTTTTCTAATTGGCATTTCGCATTATGCAAGCTAAAACTGTACCCTGTAGTAATGCAAGTAACCGTATTAAACCAACTCCTGTTGCTAGCCCTTTTACCCGCACTGTTACTCCACACAGTTACCGGATGCTTTGAACCGTTCATTCGTTTCGCTTTTGGGCAATTCACCGTCTCGCTCGCACTCACCGCGGCTTGCTGCTGCCACCGGCGAAATGACATTATTCTGGAATTATTTGGAGCACTTGGCATTCGAGGAGGCGGCGGCAAAATATTAAAAAAAAAAAGAAACTCACGGCTCTTCAGTCGCCGATCTGCGGCGCGTGTCTCGGATAGCCGCCACCCCGTTGCCGTTGTTGTTGTTATTGTTGCTGTCGTTTAAGGTTCATTTTGTTTATTAGCCCGCCTTTTAAGTGGCCATTTGCATGATTGCGGCCCCAACCGCCGAAAAAAACAAAAACGCCAACAACCCCCTTTCCCAATCCCATTTTCCAGTCTTTCCCGCATCCCCCCTTTAATACACACTCACTCATATTTGCAGAGCGAAAAGCTTTGACCGAAGCTTACTGCGCCCAGAAAACGCTTTAGTTGATTTCATGTTTTGGTTAATTAATTTAAGCCCTGCATTATGTGCATACGACATGAGCGAGAGTGCGGGCACAGTGCTCGACCGATAAATGCTTCACCAAAAGGTACAGTACTTATACGTTGTATGTTCATACATACCATACATATATAGCAGAGGAGTTTTATACAAACCCACAATCTAAAGATTCTAAAAACAATCCCTAAGATTCTATGTATGTTTTCTTGATAAAACAATTTTTAATTTAATTGGTCAATGTCTTGGTATTAAGATTGGAAAGATATGTTTTAAGATCTTTAGAAAGACCTATAAAATATACTAATAATAAAAAAAAAACTAAAAACGATTAACTCAGAATTTTTAAGTACTTAAAGTTGACTAATCCGACAATTATTAAAAAAAAAAGGAATATAATATCATTGCATTAAGTTATTTTTAACTTTTCCGTCGTGATAAAGGATTCTAAAATATATTCTTATTTTCTATAACGAAAGCCTTGTAGGGAAAAAGGCATCCATCATTTATTTTTGCAATGTATGAGCAATAAATGAATATTCCAAAGTAATCGAAAACAAAGCAAAATTAGATAAATATTTAATTAGCATACTTTAAAAACTTTACGATATTTATAGATATTTTCAAGTATTTCGGTTATATCGGTTATACATCGATATTTTTAATATCTCTTATCGACAGCGATATTTTTGTCGATACATCCTATAACAATCTTCATCTCAATATACCCAGATCCCTAAGGACGAGGGCCCACTGTACGTGAATGCGGTGAGCTGGGCAAAGTAGGGTAAAGGACTCACCGCTGCATGGTACTGATGCTGTTGCTTTTGCTCCTGTTGGTGTTGCTGTTGCTGCTGCTGTGCATTTGTCGTGGCATTGTCCTCAAATGACTTTTCGAAGGATGCAATTGGCGCTGGGCCAAGACGCTTTTGCCGGCGCGCATCCATTCCGTTCCCGTTCCCTGTCCCGTGTCCGTTCCCGTTTCTGTTCCCGTTCCCGTTCCAGTTCCCGTTGCCGCTCCAATCTAGTCCTGCCAGTTATTTATTCACCCAGCAGCATGTCCTGGAAAAGCTGAAAGAAGAGACATGGAGAGAGGGAGAGAGAAAGAAGAGACACACACATTAGAAGGCCATTGGCACGATTTTTCTCTTGGCATGGCTTTTCATAATTGCCTGTAACAACAATAATGCACTGAAAGAAGCCTCGCCAGATTTATAATCTCTGAATCATTATCCTTTTTGGACAAAGCCCGATAGGTTTCTCTCAGTGCCCTGGTCCAGCAGCATCAGCAGCCATTTTCAAAACGCTTGCAATCACATATCACTTGGCCCCCACTGTTGCTTGTGCCGGGCTCCATCAATCATTGGGGAATCATTTGGAAAAATAAGGCAAACATACATACATACTATAACTATACTATAATATATATATATATGTATATCTATATGTATGTATATGGGGCACTACGTGTCTGCAGGGCCAGCGAATTATTTGCCAGAGGAGAGGCCTTCGTGCCAGCAGTTCATTGAACCGCGTGTGGCAGCCGCAAGCGAACCGGAAGTGAAATAATAACATCAACAATTGATGAATATTTAAGTACATCACCGTACCGGGCTGTCAAGTAATTCAAGGGAAATTCGCGCGGGGGTGATTGCCACTCAAAAATACTGCTATCAATTTGTTTAATAATTTAAGGAAGCACAGAATATATTTAAGGTTTCAGTTGAAATCTCTAATTGAAAATACTGATTAAATAAAGAAAACTACATATATTTAAAAGATAAATGACAGGAAATCTGTAAAGAAAACTGATTCGAGTTCTTAGAGCTCTTAACAATGTTTCTAAAAATGTGAAAAGTGTGTTTCTTTATAAATAATAGATATCTATTAATATTAGATTAATTTAATAAACATATAAAATAAAAAGGGTAAATAAATTACATATAAATAAGACATACATTTAATAAACACTTAAACTAATAGTCTCTGAATTAATTAATTAGTTTGTAATACTTAAATTTCCGTTATTCATTTCAGTTTTTTTTTTATTTTTATTATTGCTATTATCCTTAATATTAATCCAGTGATTACAACCTCAGTCATATATTCAATTTAATGTCCTTTTCGGGGACAAACATTGCATAACCAAAATTGTGTCACTCAGATGACGCGATGAGACTCGCAAAGTAAATATCAACAAAAGTCCCAGGATGCGGCCATTCCCTCTCATGTCCTGACTGCTCTGTGCATATGTACAGTCCTGCTAAAGCTCAGAAAAATTGTGTTAAAAACTTAAAGCCCTGAACTAGTTTTATCCCAAAAGGATAACAGAATTGGAAGGCTCCTAAACTGGGTTAGACTTTAAAATAGAAATCTAGAAAAGCAATATTTTTCTGTCATTTTAAAGATTTAATGTGCAAGTTTTATGACTTTTTCTTGATATATTTTAATGATAAATAATCTGAAATAAATTCTGGAAATCTTTTTAAGGATCTAAGAGGACCTAGGCAGGGAAATTGAAGGTTACTTTTATGAAAAACAATTGCTGCCTTACTTTTTTAATACCCAAAAGACAATATTTCCCTTTCCTCTCCATCTCTCTCTCTCCCTCGCTCTCAATACCCCTTGGTTTTATGGGTACGAAAAAAAGGACATAAAACTGAAGAATCCTTGAAACACAAACACACGTACCCACGCACACGCACACACACGCACACGAACGCAAAACATGATTATTGCAGCTGAAATAAACTTTTCTCTTCTTTTTTTTTTATTTTTTGGTTTGGGAATGGAAACTTTTATTCTGCAGTTTGTTCCTTGTTGCTGTTGGATGAGAGGGAAAACGAGTCCTGCCGGGATGCATATTGATTGCTTCGCCATTCACTCGACCTGGGAGTTGCTGCGAATCGAAATTCGGTGCATTATTCATCGGTCCTCGCACTCGCATATACAGCACACGTGCATCTGTGTATATACGAGGATATTCAGGGAACATCGGTGGGCATTGTTTGGTGTTTGTCTAAGCGAATGTTTTGCCTCGACCCTGAAATGTTTGAACACGGCCTTAACCAGCAGGGTTTTCTCTTATGCACAACACACCCAACTCCCTCAATTATTCAGCCCAACTTTCAGTCCAACTGACTAAATAATCACAGCGGACCACAGCCTTGATTTTGGAAACAAGAATTGAGTGGGAAATCTGTGTTCACACATAATCAAGGTTTATATAACATAGGTTAAGATAAATCAATCAATAGATATTAAAATAAGGAATTCGAGAAATAAATAAATAAAAAATGGATAAGAAAAATATAAACAAAAATATATTTCAAAAATAAGCAACAAAAATTAACAACTATGTAATATTTAAAGTAATTTGCCTAGAATATATCTTATAATTATTTAAAACCCTTTACTTGCCATTTTTGCCTTAAGGGGAGGTTCTAGTTTACAAAAAAAAAATTATCTCAATATCTTCTACAGTTTTCTGACAATTAATTTCTGAAAATAGGCTAAAATTTCGGGCTTGTAACTAGAATCTCCCCTTAATTCAAGGATATTTTTCAGGTATTCAAATTTTTGTTACGGGCCTTTGTCTGCCGGTAAATATTTGACCTTCTGCGGCTTGAAGTCTAATTTTAAAACGTTTAGAAGCAATTTTTGTATAATGCGCAGACGATGAATGCCAATGAGTGCACTCATCAGTGTCAAGTGGCGAGGGAAGGTCGCGGTCCTGAATAAACAAACGAGATATGTGGATACTTTTGAAAGGATTTAATTGGCAGCGAATGTTGGCCGCTAATTAATCGTAGAACTCAATATACAGCAATATGTAATATTATGTTTTTGCTACTAAATTGGATGTGTATATATGTAGTATATATAGCTTAATCAGATTAAAGCCCATAAGTGCTGCCATTAGCCACTAATTGATATTAATTCAATAGTTTTCAGGAAAAGTTTTCCATAATAAAATCGAGCACATGTAATCCTGCATAAATTAAGGACATTATTTATGCTGAAAATAAACTATAAATATTTGTTTGGGGTTCATTACTTTAGCATAATAGGCTTAATATATACTTTTTGTTTAAATCCAAATTACTGAACTTTAAGCTCAATTAGTTGTTAATTAAAGTGTACATTTCACTTAATTATCTTTTATTAAAACCTTCGCAAAACTTGTGTAAAAGGGTAGGCAAAAGTTTTGCTACTCTTGCTAAATTTTGAACTACTTTATGGTCCTGCCACCCTATCTCTATTTTTTTCTCTCCCCCCCAAAAGGAAGCATCGAAAATCGATAAAGAGAGCGCCAGAAAAGGGAGGGGGGAACCACAAGGGGGAGGCGGGGACCAGGAGACGTTAAGGCGACAAGGATGTCAGCATAAGTGCTCAACTTTGGCAAACAGCTTAAAGAAGCATTCCCTGGCTTCCTTCTCGGCCTCCTCTTCGGCAGTTATATTTGTAACTACAAATATGAGGGAGCCTTAGACTCCTCGAACTTTATCCCTCAAAGTATGCGAAACTATGAGCAGAGCTTTGAGGAATGGCAACTAAAACTTAACACACAACTTTGTGCTGGTCAAAACATTAAATAAACATTTGCAAATCTATAAAGGCGCTTTGCCCGAAAACTTAAATTTCTTAGTTGTACAGTCATAAAAAAATATTTTTCTATTAAAAAAAAAAACTCCAAACCACTCAGGGAGCGCCACTCAGAGATTCCAAGAATTTTTTTGTCATTTGAGAGCGGCATCGTCTGCTCTTGATGTGGATTATTTTCATTGGTTCAGGGTGGGATCGCCCACATGGAGAAAATCAAAGAGGAGAGATGGATACAAAGAGAGAGAGAAAGGCAGAGAGATATGAATACAGACTTTGTATCTTTCTCTGTCAATTTCTCTATGTCTCACTATCTCTCGCAAACGCTCTATTAATCTCTCTCTCATGTCTCTCCCATGGCTCTCTAATTCACACTACGATCTAATTCACTGTCCCGATCTATATTTTTCTACCTTTATTTAACTCTCTCTGCCTCTATTTATCTATCTCTTTCTCTCCCCCTCTCTCTGTATATCGCTCTCTATTTCCCTCTCTCTTTTTCTATTTTTCTCAATATCGCTCTCATTCTCTATCTCCCTTTCTGTCACTCTCTCGATCTATCTCAATCTATATCCTTCTCTCACACCTATAAAGAGAGGCGCCTCGCCGCAGCAGCCTCAGTCTTTCCGTGGCAACTTTTTCTCAATTCCGCTCTCTTTCTCCCTCTCTCTCTCTCGAGATCTATCTTAGTCTCTCTCCAACTCCCGCACCTACAAATAGAGTTGACTCGCCGCAGCTGCTTCAGTCTCTCCGTGGCAACTTTTTCTCAATTCCGCTCTCTTTATACCTCTCTCTCTCTCGAGATCTATCTTAGTCTCTCTCCATTTCCCACATCTATAAATAGAGGCGCCTCGCCGCAGCTGCCTCAGTCTCTCCGCGGATTTCCACCCGTTCACCCGTGTTGATAATCGTGTGTTA
>JAEIHY010012440.1:0-11087 GCA_018904565.1 Drosophila tsacasi
CCTCCAGCGGCGGCGACGTCGCGGCTGCGTCTTAGAAAGAGTGAGCGAGTGAGGCAGCATGCGCCCCCCACGCACAGTTATTTTGGTTGCTCCCCAAATGGGTAAAGCAACGAAACGTAGCCAACACCAATTAGTGACGAAAATTATGGAAAACGCACTGGAAAGAAACAGACACTAGCGGTCTTACAAGTCGCGTTTATGCGTCAGCAAATGTCGCGACTACTCAGTCTGACAACAGCTGTTCGCCCACATTCCGTTAATCAGCTGCGACAGATCACTGATCGCCATACACGCACACGTATGAACTTTAATTGGGAGAAGTGGATGCAAACATTCATGCCAACAAACTTTCTGAAAAAACACCGTTTTTGAATACCCTTCCTGTTCAAATTAAAAAAAAGTAGCAGTAAGGCTATTATTAAAGTAAATTCCGACCTGATCTAGCATGAAATCGATAAAAAAATATATAATTTATACATATTACGGAAAACCAATAATTAATAAAAATAAGTTTCCATTCAGAACAATTAGAAGAATTCATATTTCTATAAACAGAGCACCTCAATATATCACTTACTTTGTTCGATAATGCTTGAGGCTTCTATTAATTAATGTCCTCTGAATGGGTGTGCATGGCTGTGGCAAAAATCGTAATGCCCTGCGGGAAGCGTAACATCGCGACAATTGCCGCCCAGTCTGACTAAGCGCAAATGGAAGTGCAGAAACTAGCAACAAGTAGACGACGACGTGGGGAAGCGAGAGTAAAAAGAAGCCACGGCTGCAGCCGCGTCGTGCAATTAAGACAGCAACAAAAGCCAACGACAGCCGCCACTTGTGAAGACCAGAGGGGGCTTGGGGCTGCGGGTGACGGGGCAGCACCTCGGGCGAGGCAATGCATATGCATGCGGTTAATTTTAGCTACAGAGTTCCACTTTCACTCAAGCATCCGCGGCCGCAGCAGCACCGACGGCATCGGCAGCGACGACACCCACTGTGCCAGCAAGCCGGCCAGTCTATCAGTTGCACTGACGCGACACTTGCGCGCTTTTGTCAAATTTTCAGCTAATCGCCGTCAGGCACGCACACAAGCCAGGCAGTTTGATGAACCGCCGCCGACACACACATCCAATGACGTTGGGCCTGCACCAATGACATCATCATCATCCTCACCATGAGCGAAAGTTTCCAATGCAGTTGACAGCAAATAAGCCGTGGGGTCTTATCACATTCGTGACTCATGACAGTGGAACCACTAGATTAGATGCTGATGACTGACCCACTTGACCCTTATCAAAAGCTTTTCTCGAAACCCTTCCGGGCTTCTACAACTCTAGAAACCTTTTAACTAGCTTCTTAATTAGATAGATGTGAAAAAAGTAAAAAAAGGATTTTCTTATTCCTCCCTTAAATTATGCATATAACTTTGATTTGTTCATATTATATGTATTAATATCATTAGAGGGGGGAATTACGATGTCGGAATCATCATAGACGTTCCATTACTAACCAATTTAGTGAATTCATACTTATCGTGTGCCGGCAGAGGCCAGGCAAACAATTTTGGTTACTCGCAGGGCAAAGAACACCACTGCCATCGTCACTTTTATCTCTCCTCGCTTTAAGTTTTGTTGTGATAACAATTGGGAACAGTAATCTGGGGAGCTACCACAATTGGAGCAGTGGCCCATTCGATCATCAATTCACATTTACCGAGACCCTATATAATTTTTGCCAACACCTGATTGCACTGCTGTTGGAAGCTACTCGTACAACGCTTATTTGACTGGACTCCCCCCAGTTCAGATCGATGAGGGGTGTTCACTCCGTTTTAGTCACGCCGCAAAGCAATAGGCAACAAGAACAACACGACGACATTTGTTAGCAATTAGAATTGGCCGGTGAACACAACGTGTCGACAAAGCTCTAAGATTTGCAATCAAGCATTGAGCCAATTTGCGGCCGGTCCCCGATCGCTGGACCATTGCGATCGCGTCAAATGAGCAACGGTTACATCTCGTTCAATTGCAGCAGAAATTACTGAAGGGCCCGTTGGCTGACACCATTGTCAACTGATTACTGGTTACTGGTGTGAGATTGTGACTACTGAGAGCCACTGGATATGTATGAGTTGACCACTGCCATTTTCTTGGGATATTGTATCTGCAAAATGAGCGAAGTAATAGATAGATCCAGCTTGAATACGATAAGGCGTATACCAGCCTAGATCTAATAGTCCGATGATACCACATCCAGAATGCGGATACCTTATATCAGAAAAGGGTCACCAAGAGAACCGAAACAGTTTCGCCCTATTGTGTTGCATTGTGTGCAACTCGACGCTGGGTACTTAGTCACACCACCCTCATTACGGTGCTCGGGAATCTACTTATTCGTTCGCTGGTTCACTGAGATTTACATAAAGCAACTTCCGTTGAACGCTGTTCTTTTATCGTCACTGGCGCGCTGATTATTACAGCGGCAAGTTCAAGTCGACTCTCTGATGAAGGGGCCACATTTTTGGCTTTTGCGAATTGTTATGCCGAGTGCAATGGGAATCGAGCGGGGAATGGGGGCGTGGGGGCCGGGCCCGGCGATGATAACTCAGGCATGGCAAACGCCAGCGATGCCAACAAAATAAATAAACACATCAAATACGATTTACAACGCTCCTACGAACATCGTGCGTTGGTGTTTGTATATGAAAATTGAATTTCGCCTAAGATGATTTAATTTTCTATTAATAAGTTTGACCTTCAGCGGCGAAACAAAAATTTTCCCGCCTGCAAGCGAAGGTGTTTGGCATATAAACTCATAAATAACAACGCATACACACAGCAGATATAGATATATTTTCTGGGTACACCGCTTTGGAGAATATTCCATTTGGTGCCAAACATTTCACGGACGCTATAGATTCTATAGGCGTAGCACTTAACATTATCTCTGTTGTGGTTAGCCAACTCCGGGCTGATATTTCTTTATCAGTCGAAAGGCCAGAGCGATAGCAAGGAGCCAACTAGCCCACACCCATCCAAGATGGGAATAGAAAAGGAACTACATCGGTTTCAATGAACATAATCCTTGGCTATTTTGATATGTATGCTTAAAGTATCTTAGCGGGTCAGGGACAAAGTTTAGTGTTTGCAATAAATATGAATATCTTGGAGCGAAACAAGGCGAAGGCGGAGAGGGAGGTATAACAATTTTATGGCACTTTTCTGATTATAAACGAAAGCTGGTCGTCGGCGGCAAAGTTTAGTCAGCCTATCGGCCCCGGCCTCGTCGGCCCAACCCAGAAATGATTTTGCGGCTGTGCGAGGCACGTAGCTATCTATACAAGTGTTTGGAGGAGTTAGCCCGGTGTTTGGGGGTTCGATAGGGTTCTGGCTCATGTTTCCGCCTAACTCACGTGTTGGCAAGCGATTTGGTGCTGGCAAAGGTGTATTTTGGCATTATGATGTCATACTAAAGAAAGGGTTCGTCTCTCCAACTGGCCAACTGATAATTCGACACGTTCTAGCTGCTAGCTGGCAGTTCATTAACGAAAGTGGCGCCATTTGTGGCAGGTGAAAGCGTTCTACCTGCCTTCGTCTCGGGACCAGCAATTTGAGTCGCAGATATATTGATGCCATAACCAATTTTGATGCAACCTCCCGAGCACAAAGCTAGCCTGTCAATAGTGAGCTGTGAATGGGAAAGCTCATTGATTTTCGCAAAAGCGATATTAGCATATGCAAATTTATTGAACAAATCGTGGCGGCGAAGCGATGTGAAAGAAAAACGCGTTAAGTTAATACACCGGCAAACGAAGCCGAAAGCAACTAATGATTGCTTTCAGTCGGTTTATGCGTTGCTCGATTATCGCGAATAGTTCAATTCATAATATCTTTAGTAGATAACAAGTCGCACTTTTCTGAGAAGATTGAAAGATTAATATTTCTAATAAGTTAAAATCACCTGAAAAGGTGTCCCAAGATAGGCCATGGAATAAATTAAAGTTAAGCTTCATTGCAATTTGGAATATTGTGGTATTATTAATTGATTTAAACCCACAAAGAGTATATAGAGTATAAATAACGAATCAATTGCAATCACTAACTACTGTGTATTTTGTATATTGCAGAATTAGACATAGAGAAACTCAGGACTGATCACTGACCCACAAGCCACTGCAGCATCAAGATGTCGTTCCGCGTGGTACGCAGCTCCAAATTCCGCCACGTCTATGGACAGGCCCTGAAGCGGGAACAGTGCTACGACAACATACGCGTCTCCAAGTCCAGCTGGGACTCGACATTCTGCGCGGTGAACCCTAAGTTCCTGGCCATCATTGTGGAGTCGGCGGGCGGCGGTGCCTTCATCGTCTTGCCGCACAACAAAGTAAGTGACCACCGACCGGACATACGTATTGAAGCGGCGGTCCCCAAACGTGGCCAGCTTGTGGCGTGGTATTTTTAAAATAGACAATAGTCGGCTATTTATACGGCTCTTTTCGGCATAAAGTTTGCTGCCATTTGCGGGCTTCTTGCCACGCCGTGAGTGACGTCGACGACTTCGCACTCTCCCTGCCGCTCCCCATCCCACCAGTATTTATAAATAGTTATGAATTCTGCTGCTCTCACGGGAACGATTCTCTTAGCTGGCGCACTTTGTGTAATTTGGCCCACAGCCAACATGACAAACCAAATTGTCTAATTTTACCAGAGATCGCGAAGGAGACGGCGCGGAGCGGCAGCAGTCCGATAAATGGATACCGAAATGATATTTGGCCAAATGATTGCATTACAACGCCCCTCTGCTCGGCAAATTATTCCGCCACAAAGTGTGGTGAAGAACACCAAGAAGGAGCCTACGAATAAATTTCATTTTCACTCTCCAAAGACGTTTCGCCAGTCCGCTCCGAATCGAACCACATGCGCATCCGCTTAGCTGTCGTCGTGTGGGCGGCAGTCTCGCCTCCCGCGCCACCCGTTTCTCGTTCCTCCTGGCCTTTTTTTTTTTTTGTCAAAACTTATTTTGGAGGCGTCCGAGTGTTCTAATTGGAACAAATTTGTATGCAAAATGCGCCGCAACCTCTGCGAGCGTTTGCTTTTTTCTCCTGATTTTTTTTTGGCAAAGCAGCTGCCGTTTTTTTAAGTGACGATTTCTATGTAGAGTGGCTTTCACACGCTCTATTTTACATATTTTATGGGCCCTGGATTTGGTCTGTTGGAAGGCGGGGCCGAGATGGATGATGAGTGAGATCCATCAACTCGCCAAGGTTGGTGGCATGTGGTAACCGTTGACTTGAGCAAGCAAAAGTTCTTGAGACCCCGAAATAGTTTAATGTGCTGCTGAATCATCTTTGAACTACATTTCGGCCGTCAAAGTCTAACGTAACTAATTTGCTATGGGTGTATAATAGCCCTAAAAATAGTCTTGGGGAAATATATTTATATCCTGTGCTGTCAATTTTGAGAATATTTATATATTTCGATTTGGCACTAGACTTTACTATTTCGCAATAGATTTGTGTTTAATTTACTTACTTTCTTGTTATTATTATTTATAATAAGAATATTTACAATAATTCTTATGTAAATATTTATGTTCTTTTTTGTTAGCCACCTCTGTTTATATGAGCTTTAATAATATTCTTAATAAATTACAGCTAGGCTATATCCCAGATCACACACACACATCACTTTAATAGAAGGCAAGTGCAGCAGGTTGCTTGCAGAGGCTGATTCTTTCAGTAAACACAACATTGTTACGCTTAATTTTGGAGAGATAAAATAATTATTTATAGCATTTATAGCATATTAAATGAAAGTCCGTAAATATGAGCCAGAGGTAAAACCCAAGGACAGATTCAGATCAACAGATATGTTTTCTATTTAAATCAGTGAATCTTAAACTCTTTTGAAATCATTACAAGTCCAACAGACGCTATAAAGTCCACAAGTTTTAACCAACTTTTACACCTGCTCCCTTGGAAGACTATTCCCTCAGAAGACCTTTTCCCGATTTGCATCATTAGACACCAGATTATTCACGCTCCCATCCCCGGAATTCCCCTTGGGGGTAATCCAAAAGAAAGATCTTTCATAGCTTGTAGGCAACGTAAATACGATTGCCAAGTGGCAGTCGGCGACTTATAAAATGCTCGCTCAGCAGATTAGCAAATATAGCAGAAATGAATGCAGCCGGAGTCGGCTATAAATAATGATTCAAAAACTGGGGCAATGGGTCGCGAGGCTGCTGTTTGGCGATGACGTCATCGCCGTCGTAGTTGTCGTCAATTAATTAGTTTAAGTTGGCTCGGAGAACTAATTGGCATTTCATGGAATCTTTCAGGTTGGGCGCATAGCGGCGGACCATCCGCTGGTGGGCGGTCACAAAGGCCCTGTTCTGGACATCGCCTGGTGTCCGCACAATGACAATGTCATTGCTTCCGGCTCCGAGGACTGCGTCGTCAAAGTGTGGCAGATACCCGATGGCGGACTCTCCCGCACACTCACTGAGCCCGTTGTCGATCTGGTCTTCCACCAGCGCCGCGTCGGTCTGGTGCTGTGGCATCCCTCGGCCCTTAATGTGCTCCTAACCGCCGGCTCGGATAACCAGGTAAGGAAGTGAAAACTTGCAAGCAGGAACTGAACTAATCCACAATCCACTTGCTCTCAGGTCGTCATCTGGAATGTGGGCACCGGCGAGATCCTCGTACACATCGACTCCCATCCGGATATCGTATACAGTGCGTGTTTCAACTGGGACGGCGCTAAGCTGGTCACAACCTGCAAGGACAAGAAGATCCGCATCTACGACCCGCGCACTGGCGAGCTGGAGAGCGAGGCCATGTGTCACGAGGGCTCAAAGGCCACGCGAGCCATCTTCCTGCGGCACGGCCTGATCTTCACGACGGGCTTCAACCGAAGCTCTGAGCGTCAATACTCACTCCGCGCCCCCGACGCCCTCAACGAGCCCATCGTAATGGTGGAACTGGACACCTCCAACGGCGTAATGTTTCCGCTCTACGACGCGGACACGAATCTGATCTACCTGTGCGGCAAGGGTGACTCGGTCATCAGGTACTTTGAGGTGAGTTAGGCGAACTTTAGCTTTATAAAGGAGTTTATTAACTGAACAGAGACGTACCTTTGGGTCGACTAATCATAGTATTATATCTCAACTACTTTTGTGGATATCAAACATTTCTCAACAACCTATTTTAAAATATTCACGTAGGTCACGCCCGAGCCGCCGTTCGTACACTACATAAACACCTTTCAGACCACAGAACCACAGCGTGGCATTGGCCTGATGCCGAAGCGAGGCTGCGACGTCACCACCTGCGAAGTTGCCAAGTTCTATCGCATGAACAACAACGGTCTGTGCCAGGTCATCTCGATGACTGTGCCGCGCAAATCGGATCTCTTCCAGGAGGATCTCTACCCCGACACGCTGGCCGAGGATGCTGCCATTAGTGCTGAGGAGTGGATAGACGGAAAGGACGCTGATCCCATCACATTCTCGCTCAAAGTAAGTAGTCTGTGCGGTGAGCCACGCTCGATCTCTACTTTTCGTGCGTTGCGAATACAGCGCTATTGGCTGGGTGTGTTGAAGGCTTGGCCGCTCTGCCAGCCTTTCCACCGGCGGCATTAGCGTACAGGACAATGGATTTGAAGCGCGGGGCTGGTTCACACGGGGCAATGCGGCTCGAAGTCGGTGAGGCAGCCGCTGTCACTGTGGAACCCCCTTCTCCAATGTATTCCAACGGCTTTTGCACGTGTTCATCGTTTGCGAACTATGTTCCTGTGTCTGTTGGTGACTACCACTTCCGTGTGATGCTTGCGATTGCCTTGCTTGCGTTTCTTTCTGCGTTATCTGCGTTTGCGAATCGTCTGCCTAGAAAAACTCACAGTCCCTTCACACAGACGCATCACCAATCCGACTAAGGTCTGGATGCAGTCACTAACCGTTCACCCAGCTGCCATCCAGGCTTACACACTTGGCCCTAACACGCACGCGCGTGGCGCTTGTTGTTGTGTTCATTGTTGCTTGTTGTTGTTGTTGTGTTCCGGAACGAACAGATTTTCTTACCCGCCTAATCAGGATCGCGTTTCCATTGTGCAGGGTGGCTACGTCTCGTCGTCGGCAAGCAAGTCTCTGTCGGTGAACAAGAAGGTCAACATTCTCAACAAGCCCCGGGGTGGCGGCGGTGGCAGCTCTGGCGCAGCGAGCAGTAGTGCGGGTGGAGGCAACTACAGCTCGTCGGCGAACAACAACGAGGCTAGCGATGCCGGACCGCCGGCAGCCGTTTTGTCGGTGAGTATTCTTGCTTTGCTTAAAACCTTTCATTACTTACATACTGTCTGAAACCAACAGGAAAAGGACCTGCGCAGCATTCAGGACGAGATACGCAAGCTGAAGGCGATCATTGTTAAGCAGGAGAACCGAATTCGCGCCTTGGAAGCGAAGGCCAATGCGGACGAGACGGACGCCCGTAAAAAGAACGGAAGCGGCAGTGGATCGACCGCGTCAGCAGCCGCCGCCGCCTCGGAAGCCAGCGAAAGTGCCGAAGACCATGTTTCCGCGTCAACGGCAGCGGCACAGCAAGCGGACTAGGCCCAGGACTACCACTACTAGGACTGGGCTGGAGGAGAGATAGAACTGCTTGTGGGAACTCGTCGTTGCCGCTTAGTTTCTCTAAAGCGCGGAGGGAGAGTCGGAGGAATAAATGAGAAGAATTATTGTCTATATTGTCTATTACGATTATGGTTTCGATTATTTATTTTGTATAATTTAATATTAGGAACTTAGCGAGCGAAATCAGTGGAAGCGCGGCACAGATAGGGATAGAGAAAACCAAACCGAACAGCAAATTAATCACCATCGAATGCGGAGCTGAAACAGTTAACATAATTAACACAATGTCCTGCCAAAAATATATAAAATTCTAACGAACTACCTACGAGATGCGCCCAACATCGAGCTGAACCAAGGGCTGATCGGATAGAGACGCCCTTCGCTCATCGTGTTGCAAAGCAAGTGTAAAATTGTTGTAACTTTAACAAAGGCAAAGCATAGACTTAACTCAAGGCTCTATAACGTTAACCTTTTCCCATCAATTTTGTACGAGCTCCTTCTATAAAAAGCCTGTATATTTGTAACACCCAAAAAAGATAACATGACAATATCTGTTAGACTCGTTGCTGTCCATCCTAGCCCAGGTCCCTTACCAATTATACATTTTGTTACAAGCCGGTGGGAGCCATTGGACGCCATTTATTTGTATTCAAAATGTTTCGCTTTCGTTCTAACTAATAATGTCATGTATTTTTGAATATTAATAAGAAATACATCAAATTGAGCAACAACAATTGATTAAACCAGCGAAAATAATTTGTAGACCATTTCCTTTTAATTCTCGGTTTCTCTCTAATGTGACTTGCTCCAAAAAGCCAATAATAATTAACTTAAATTGTTTTTGCCAAAAAAAAGAAACAGCGCGAGAGTATCATTAAATTGCCTACCGATTTTGTAACACTATTAAATTGTAAACTGCAGCCTATATACACATGTATAAATAATATATTCTATATACAAATCATTTACAATTTGATACGAAATAAATCAATATACAAACTGGCAGAGGAAACACGGAATTCTGCCAATTTCATGACAATAAAAAGCCATGATTTCTTAAAAACAGTTTGTTTTAATTCAATTTTGGATTCTGGAGGTCATTTGAACTTTTTTGGAATGATTATCATGAATTCATTAATTTAAATTAAATTTATTTATTTTAAAATATAAAAAGCTTGCAGAAACAGGGGTTCGGCTTCGATTTATAAAAATAAGTTAATGGTGGTCAACTGTAATTATCACTTGTCGCAACTTAGTGGCAATCACTCTCAATAGTTATGTAAAAAATATGTATATATTGATGCCACCTCTGGTATATGACTGCTGCAGAAATATATACATACATTTTATTTACAGAGCTGAATGCGTTTTTGTTTGCCTTGTATATCCGGAGAATATAGATATTCCTGTTCCTGTTCCATCTTTCAATTGAAATTGAATTGAATGTAATTTGCTATCACAAAATAATTATTGAATTGTCAAGATGTCATCACTACCTAAATAAGTAATTTTCATGAAACATCAATAAATTATCATTTGCAATTAACATGAGCGCAGTGTATATTTTAAAAAATTATACAATTGCTGTTTTTGCGGATCTAAATCGGAATTGTTGGTAACACAGGCAATTTTATATCCCTGATGATTTTCCAGAAGTAAAAAAAAGAGACAGGCTTCGGATATAATTTCATTCCATTGTACTTCTGTCATCTAAAATTTTTATAACACACAATTTTTAAAGTTTTTCAAGGAAAACAAAGATCTTTTTAACATCCCCATTTCTTAATTAGTAAGAATAATTTTACATTATTAAATTTTATAGTCTTAGAATATAGTCTTATAGTATCGGTGCTAAAAGTTTAAAAGTAGCTTAAATAAAAACACCAATTAATACCAATTAATAATTTTATTTAAAATTTTTTAACGCCAATAATGTAACACAATTTTTTACGTAAGTGATAAGTGTGTACTATCTACTTTTTATACCCGTGCAGGGTAGTATAATTTTGGTCTGAATTTTGTAACGCAGTGCAGGAGACATTTTCGACACTATGTATATATATTCTTGATCAGTATCAACAGCCGAGTCGATTTAGCCATGACCTGTCTGTCCGCCCGTTTCTACGCAAACTAGTCCCTCAGTTTTGAAGCTGAATGAAACTTTGCACATAGTCTTCTGTATGCTCTCACTACTATATATGTCGGAACTGGCCGGATCGGACGACTATATCGTATAGCTGCCATAGGAACGATAGGAAAATTTTAAGAAAAAAAATTATTACTTAGCTAATTTTGAACATATTTTCATATCATTTAAGACATGGCCATTTTGTATTATTCTTGAATTTGGGTTTTAATTATATCAAAATCGGACTACTATATCATATAGTTGCCATAGGAATATATACAGTAGCGTGCAAAAGTGAGTGTATGTTCACAACACTTGACTTTGATCATCCATA
>JAEIHY010012441.1:0-14406 GCA_018904565.1 Drosophila tsacasi
AAATAAAAAAATAATCAAATAATCAAATCTAGCTTATAAAAAGCCTATTACAAATATAAATTAAGGTCTACGTAAAAGAAAACAATTAACAGTAAGTAAATTAAGTTCGATTTGCGGACTTATTTATTTCAGAGAAGTACATTTGATATTTTCCAGTTAATCCCCAATGTTTAAAGCTTAAGACGAGACTTGTTTGTTCGCAAAACCAGTCGTAGGAAAATAGAGAAAGCTGCTGCTGTTGCCAGGCTTCAATTACAATTACAGTCTACAGTCAGGGCCATTCAATTGGGGCAAATTATGATAGATAGATCGAAGTGATATTTATAAGTAATATATAAGTCCCTTTAACGGAAGAGGACGTCTAACTTTAAATACAATATAAATTTGGAACCCTTATTCAAAGAAATACTAGAACACAACGGTTATATAATAAGTAAATCAAATGAATATAATAAAGCCAGCCCAAAGCCTTAGTAGCTATGGCTGCTCTCCCCCTGTAGCTTTAGTTTCTTAACTTTAAGCAAACAGAATGTAAAATAAATAAAATAATTAATACCCAATGTAGCCAAGAAAGAAATCTTCTCATCGAACAACTATATCTTCATTCTGTTCTGGCAATTTCATCACAATTTCTGGCCGTTCCGTCAACTTATCACTTTTATGGCCACTCCTGTGTGTATGTGCTTCAAATCCCCCCTCGAGGAGAAAACGAGTGACTGGACGGGAAGCTCTAGAGGTTGCTAGCTAATGCCGGCTCAGTTCTGGTATTGAAATTGGAGCGTTAAACCGGATTCGACTGATTTCCATTTGCAAAATCGATTGGCCAGAGTAGGGGATATGTACTCGTTATAGTTTTACCCCAATAAGAGACCCTGGTGTACAATTAGATATCTTGTTAGCTCATTAAATAAACCTAACGTAGAACAGACAGCAATCTTGAGCTTTGGTAATATTTACAAGTAATAAAAAACTGTCTGTTTGGCTTATACATATATCTTTATTATATATGAATTTGAACAAAGTCGAAAATTCGGAATAAATATACCCAAAAATACGAAAAGTATTATTCTAACGGACAGTTCTCTCTTAAGCGGACAACTTTAATTTGAATTGTCAACATTATTACATTACAATGATAAAATTATCTTTCATATCTCTTGTGACTTGTATAAATGAGTATTGCAATCAGGAACATCTAACCCACACGGAATGCACCACCACAACATTATTTCTTTACAAGTAGCGGGGCTAAGAATGCGGAAATATCAGTGGAAAACTTAATTAGCTTTTAACCAGCCCTCATCAGACATAAACTCAAACATCTAGGCATCTATAGCTAAGATATATACTATATTATACTCATATATACTACATTATACTCATATATACTATATAGTCCGGTCCACTCTAATATAGTAGACAAGTCAACCATGTGGCCAAAAACTAAAGCATGCAGGCGTTGTGAATTAAGTAAATATCCGTGTAGCTTTAGGGCTCCGGGGCCTGGAAGTTTTGAAGACCCCTTTGGTGGGTTCATCGCTCCCGATAAGATAACATGGCTAAAATATTCAACTTTCCTCAAATATCGCGTATGTGTATGGTATTTCTGTACTTGAGTATTTTCTGCCGCTGATTATTAGCATGTTACCCAACCCACCACCGATCTTGCCGGCACATCTGTTGTGCATGTTCCAACCGCCTTCGAAGGTCTCCGTCTCCATGTTATTGCTTTTCTCAATAACCCAGAGAACGAATGAGACATTTTTCATTATTCGGTTTTCAGGCAGGAAAAGAGGGAAAGCAAGGGAAGGCAAGGGAAGGCCCCCACGTCCCTGATAAGCGCGAGTAGTAATCGCCAGGCATGACTCGATGAAATCGCATGTGTCCGTTAGTATAATGAGAGCCTTAAAGGCCGAGTGCATTTATCATATCAAATAGTAGCCAAGTGTGGCTTAGAATATTTAGTTACGGAAATAAAGTGCATGTGCTGCGAATAACTAAGACAAATAGAAGGCAAACTCCATATGGGAAAATGGGGAATCAAACGTATCAAGGAATACTTTTCATTTAAAGATATAAAATTAAACATTTAACTGAAATGCAATCGTAACATTATTTATTTATTAAGAAACACTAAAACAACATATTATATTTATATAGTTACAAGCAAAGTCGTCAATCACAGAATATTTCCCGATTGTTTGACAGCCCTAAAAAATATGCACTGTATTAGGTTTATGTAATCATCAATCAACTGTATTAATCACACATAAAAAAAATATATATTGTATATATATAAAAACTATGAAAAATTCAATTCAAATTCATTTCAAACACCAACTTTTTATATATCTCTCTCCCTCAAGATCCCCGAGCTTACTCATCCCGCAAAAAAAGACCCTAGAAAAATAAGATGCTTCACCGAATGAATGCATGTGAAATCCCCTTGGAAAAACCCCTCTTTCTTCTCTATTAAGCAATATTTTTTTGCACCCATGTGCAGTAATCGAAATGAGTTGATCTTTATTGCTTTATAAGAAAACTGAACGAGTTCCCAGACAGATAGGAAGGGCCGTCGTCCGGACACATGATATCATTGTTTATCGTTCAATTAACGGGCCAGTAAGTGGACACCAATGGAAAATATTATCTGGTATCGAGACGTGTGCAAAATCGAGCCAGGATTAGGCAGCATAATGCCGTGATCGCACACACAGACAGATATCACTGCGATGGCCAAGGGTGACAATTGCCGCTAATTATCGATGGTACTCCTCCGCGCCTCGATCGATCTTCGATAAATGATGGGAGTTTTTTGTGGGTCGTGTGCTTGTTTGCATTCCAATTGCTATGAATCAAGCTGCCAGAGATGAATAAAGGACAAATAAAGACTGATTACAAGCTCTTTCTTTTGTTTAGATGTCTTTGAACTTGAATAAATGATTCATTTACATTAAGTATTTCTCCATTACTTGATTCAAATGTATACAAATATATGAGATGAGATACCCGGTAAACAGGTCTCTGAAGCATTGAATTCAAGCATTCAAGATAAATAGTAATAGAAAATATTATAGAAACAAGTTGTAGAATATATTATTTTTGGTTGAATTCGTGCCTTGAGACACAACTAACCCTTAAGACATGTGTAAATAAGGATATCAAATGTTGAATCTGGTAAAATCCATATTTTTCATCAAAATGTTGCTCAAATTTTCAAACTTATACTTAATTATATATACTTTAGACTATAGATTTACATTACTAATGATGTATTTCAATATTATAAATATTTTAAGGATAGAAATTAATTAAATGCTGAATGCAGCTGATAAATGATTCGATTTTGAGCGATGCCTAATTAATATATTCTAGCTTTCCTTTTATTTCTTGACTCGCTCACTATGGCTATACCCCTTATCGCTGGGGCGGCGATTCGTTGTTACAATTTTAGAACAATTTCAATTCGTATTGAGATTGCCCGTATTTGTTGCTGTTGTCGTGCACTTATCGCCGGCCGATAAGAATCTGAGGAAACATATGTTTTGCCCAACCGTTTACACGCCCAATTCCGACTACCGATGAAGTGGAGCCAAGAAAACAAGCAAGCAAACAACAAGTCGAAATAGTTACTTGTTAGTTTGTTAAGTTAAGTTATTTAAGCGAAGCTTGGGCGCAGGCTAATGGCCATGTGCAGCGAAAGATTAGCTCCGGAATTAGCCATTCATGCGAGGGAAGGAATAACACACTCTGAGTAATCAAAAAGAGCTAACTGGTCTTAAAATCTTTATTTATTTATTAAATATTTTTTATTGATAGACGCGATATTTTTTATTGATAGACGATAGCCAACGGAATCGATTGCATGTTTACAAGTGCACTTCCAGTGTCTCGTTTATCAAAGCGGTTTCCATTCATGTATACATTTTTGCTGACTTTTTCGCTGATTTTCTCCATAGAGAGTGCTTATCCATGTCAGACGCGAAACCGAAACCGAAACTGAAACCAGTTTCATTGCAATTATAATTATTAAGCTCTACTTTATGCATGAAACTTTTTTTTTGCTATTTGAAGCGGTGCACGTACGCCAGGCAAAAATGTTCAACTCAAAAGGTGAAACGTGGGAAGTAACGGGGGGTAAATGGAATAATTATAAAAGGTATGCAGACTGATTTCCTTGGGTCAACCAGAATTTAAAGCCGATGTGTGTGATCAAACATTAGTTGAGCGAATTTAATATTGCATAATCCGGCCACTCATTTCAAATGGAGATCTGCGAGACAAGACTCGGAAAAAAGAGCACAACTCTAAATCAAAGTGAAGGTGAATGGAACTGGAAATGCACAGCGAAAAATGAGGAATAGATAATGGTTTAATAAATAGAATAGATAAATAGTAATATGACCACAAAAATTGGAATAAAATAAACATTATTTATTATTGACAAGAAAATATTTAAATAAATACAATTATGTAGGTATTTATATTTAAATTTAATTTTTTATATCAATAAATTTAAATATAAAATAATTAAATATTGAAAAATTTGATTTAATCCGGTCAATTGATTTTTGAATATAATATATATCATATTTTGGATATAATATGGTTTTGGGATATAATAATTATTTTGTATTAATTATTATATTTAATAATTTGTTTGCTGTGCAGAAAGTGGAAGTAACTTTGGAGTTCGTGGTCACGCATGCGGAGCAGGGAGAGAGCAAGTCCCGCAAACTCAAGAAAAAGAGAGCGGACTGGAGCGGAGAGCGGAGTCTTTCCAGACAAAAGCCAGATTAATTTCGTAGTTGTTGTATTGGAACGTGAATATACATACATATGTATCATTATTTTGGGTGTGAGCTCGATCTCTTTCACTTTTGTTTGTGTTTTGCATTGGCAAGGCGGACTTTCAATTTCAAGGCTTTCAGTGCGAGTTGGTAAATGTAAATGGTGAATGTTTCAGTCAATAACTTAATCATTTTCAATAACAAAGACCCACCACACTCATACTCAAGGCTTGTATCTTTGGCTTTTGTTCTTTGTCCTGTAATCGTTTTTTGATCTTCTACGTATATATAATTTCTTATTTTTGTATATTTCTATTGCAAAAAAAAAAGTCTTTATTGATTTGTAAAGCCATTCAAAATACATTAAATAAGTTCTAGCATTTTCTTTTTATATGAGTAAGACCTTAAACTACTCTATTTACGTAAAGAGAACGAGAACTGGAAATAAACTGGGTTATCAATGTCTGGAATTTTTTCTCTTAAATTTCCCTAGTGCAAATATGCATAATCACTGTCCTCCCACACAAGCTCCTCTGCCCTTTTGCGACTTAGTGCTCCCACTGTTCCAGATAACTTTAGTGCCCACGCACACCAACTCGGATCAAAGCACTTTAATCTAGTCGCCATTGTTTGCTCCGAGCATAGTGTAGTGTACGCGTGTGTGTATAGTACTTTCTTATCGTCAGCGACTGCCCCTCCAGCCACATCCCCATTCCAGATTCCAGATTCCAGCCCATCCCGTTCCAGAGAGCACAAAGTAAAGCGAGTATATCAGTTACAATAAACAATTGGCGGGTCCGAATTGTCAATTGTGAACGAACAGAGAAAACATTTGCACCGAGTCCAGTATGCCAATGTTCCACCGCCCCACCGCTCCTCCCTTTAAACTGAAGCCGTAGCAGCTGTTGCTATTCCCGATTCATATTTACTTAAAAATACAAAAGAAACTGGGGCAACTGGAAATGCTCTTTCCAGTAGGGGTGTCCCACTACCTAGTATTCCCTTTCGCCTGAATTCATGTTTGTAAACCGATAAATGCACCATAAATCTTTATTTACTCTCCGGAAATCTGAAACCAGAATTATTATAAGCTCTAAATGAAGGCAACTGGAAACCCTGTTTAAGGGTTTACGACAAAAATCTGATTACGTTAAGCGGAATGTGCCATATTTATTTCCATCGAATCCGCCAGATGTGGGCGTTGTTGGGTGCAAATAAACCGCAACAGGTGCGATGGCACTGAGTGATAAACGAATCCATTCCAGGTGCGCTAGCCAGTAATGCGGAGTTCAAGCTCGCATTATTGCGCAACACTTGTCACACTTGTGGAATGCATTGGAATGATAAACGGAACAAGTTTACCTAATCCTGGACTACCGGACACTTGTGGAATGCATGGGAATGCTATTCGGGTTTGGTTTCCATAATTGGAATATGTGGAATGCATTGGAATGCATACCAGGATACGCATCGCCTTGGAACTCACCCCTCTTTGTCAGCAGTGTTACGGAGGCGGAGGTCACGCCCTTGATTTTCAGCACATGACTCTCGATCTTGTTGACGCAGGAGGCGCAGGTCATGCCCATTATCTCCAGCTCCACCTCCGCCTCGCCGTTGTCCGGCTCGTCGATGAGCTCGGTGGGAAAGCCCAGCTCAGTGATGGACTTGGCTATGTTCTCCGCCGTCAGGACATTGGCATTGTACTTCACCTCCGCTTTGGCTGCCAGCAGGGCGACCAGTATGCTGTCCAGGCCGTAGATCTTCTTGCAGTGCTTCTCGATGGCGGCCACACAGCTGGCACAGGTCATGCCGCGAATGTGCAGGAAACACTTGGTCAGCAGCTCCTGTTCCACGGGTATGGCAACAGCTTTACCATTCTGCTGGACGGGATCTGGACTCTTTCGTGGTGATCTTCTACTAGGCGGCGACCTAGGGCTAGGGCTGTGGGATTGTGTCGCTGAGGTTGTTGTTTGCACCGACGCCTCGAAGCCCATGTCGTCAATGAGCTCGGCTATCTGGTCGGGTGTTAACTGGGCGGGATCGTACTGGACGCGGGCGTTCTTGGCGGCCAGCTGCACCTCGATGCCGAGGACGCCGGGCTTTGTGCCAATATTTCCCTCAATGTTGCGCACGCACGACTGGCAGGTCATGCCCACTACCCGGATGTTGGTCCACAAGCCACCACCACCGCCACCGTCGCTCGTAGGCCGATCCTGTTCTGTTTCCTCTCCGGAATAGCTGCACTCGAAGCCCATGTCGTCGATATCACTGGCTATCCGGGTGGGATCGGTCTGGCGCGGATCGTAGTCAAAGTAGCCCGCCTGCTCCTCCAGCAGGACACGGACGCCCAGCACACCAGTCTTCTGGCCAATATGCTCCTGGATGTTGCGCACACAGGACTGACAGGTCATGCCCACAATGGGCAGGCGCACCGTCTTGGCCATCTTCGCTCCCTGTTCACTATCCGCGATCCTGCAACCGCTGATGCATGCGTGCGTATCGCTTTTGGCCAAAAACAAACTACAAGCGAATCGAATGGAGTTGGATTTGATTTCGAATTTTGAAGAATTGAGACTTGAATTTCTCGTCCCCCACTCGGACTCGGGGACTCGGTATCACTCTCGCTCTCGCTTTGTTTCACTCCCGCACCGAGATATTGTATTACGAAAACAAAACTATAAACTTTTGCTGCTTCTTGGTGTGGTTGAGTTCGATTCGCTCGGGTGTTGCGTGTGTTGTGCCAAGGCGGAGGCCTCCTGGGATGCTTTTCAATTTCCCCAACTTCACACGAAACTCACAAAATCGCGACGCGGCCCGTCCGCTGTGGTGTGTGCGGGATTTGTTTAATTTTCCAATTAGCAGGCAACAGCTGCTGCTCTCGTCATTGTTCCCGTTCACACGGCTCCAGCCTCGATATGTGTTTTTGCTGCAGCTTGCTATCGATATGTCGAGTCGATTTTTCTTTTGTTCCCAGTGGGCGAAGTTCCGATAGTTTTTACAGTCCAATGCAACTCTGGCTGCTGCGGTCACACTGTTTGGCGGTCTTTCTTGTTTACTGCATTTCATCTTCTGCCGAAATTAGCAAATTTTCTCAGACTTCTCAAAAATCAACTGCATCATGGAAGCCTTTGATCCCCGCTCAATCATCAATGGCGGCATGCTGAAGCAGTTTTCCGGCCAGACCGTGAGCATAATGGTGTGCGTGGAGAGCGTGGCCGGGACCACTTTGCTGGCCAATTCCACGGACAAGCACAAGCTGCGCATCAATCTGCCTGGCGAGCTGGTCGCCGCCGATGGAGCCTGGGTGGAGGTGATCGGAGTGCCGCATGGCGCCGACTCCCTCAGGGCCAAGGAGGTAATGCAGCTGCTTGATTTAGACAAGGAGTTTGTCTTCTAACTTTTCTTTTTGCCTCCTCAACTTGCAGGTTATAGAGTTTGGCGGTGAGAAGATCGATTTCGATACGGAAGGCTACAATGGGATGGCCCACCTCATGAACAACGTAAAGGCCTTCTATCGCAGTGGCTAGTTGAGCATTTTCTATAGTTTCGGCTTAGGAATAAGGCTATTATTGTAAGCTAATTATATATATTCCAACTTTTTTTTGCCTTGCCTCTTAAAAAATCGGTCTGCGAACTGAAATTATTGTTTGCTTTATTGTGTATAATGGTAATTGATGTGAAATTTAACCAGAAACTAAAAACTTCCTCGCTGAAGTAGCCGTAGCTCCCCTTGAAATAGAAATACTCCGAAAACCTTACCAGATTTCTTGTTTTTAATTTTTACTCTCACAATTTGTTGCTGTATATAATATATAATATAGATTGGTTGGTATAAAAAGGCTAACTAACTATAAACCATTAAACAGTTGAACAATTAACAGAGGGCTAGCCGGCTGACGAGATGTGGATGCGGTTAACGCAGGGATGATCGAGTTCCTGGGCTATTGCAACACCGCCGCATTGGCCACCACGCTGGGATTGTTGACCACCTCGCCCAGCGAGTCCAGCACCTCCTTCCTGTAGTCATCGAACTCTCCGTCAATCTCGTTGATCGTCTGATCCTCGATGACGTACAGGGTGCAGCCAGTTTCACGGATCAAACGCTCGTCGTGAGAGACAATGATGACGCCGCCCTCGTACTCATTGATGGCCTCGGCCAGCGCATCAATGCTCTCGATATCCAGGTTGTTCGTGGGCTCATCGAGGATGAGCACATCGGGTGCACTCAGGCAGAGTTCGGCGAGGGCAACGCGTGCCTTCTGGCCACCGGACAGATCCTTCATCTTGATGGTGTGCGCATGGCTGACCAGGCCGAAGGAGCCGAGAGCCTTGCGCGCCTTCTCGTGCGGCAGGTTGAACAGACGCTGCAGATACTCCGCAGCCGATTCCTCGGCCGTCAGATGCTCGCCGGAGTGCTGATCGAAGCGGCCGACATGCAGGCGATGGTTCTTGCGCTGCTCACCCTCCTGGGGCTCCAGTTCGCCGAGCAGGAGCTTGAGGAACGTGGATTTGCCCACACCGTTGGGCCCCACAATGGCCACGCGGCTGGTGAGGTCAATGCCAAAGTCGGCCTTGATGAAGAGCGGCTTTTGGCCGGAGAAGGCGAAGGTAACGTTGTGGACACCCAAAATGGGTGGCTGGAGTTGCGATGGCTCCGGGAAACGGAACTTGACGATATACTCCTTGGGCCGGGCCAGCAGCTCCTGGGGGCCCTCGTCCTCGTCCTGTTTCTGCTGCTTGGTCTTGTTCTTCTCCTGCTTCCGGGTGAGCGACTCCTTCTGCTTCTTCTCCGCCGCCTTCTTCGACTGTCCGTGGGCCTTTAGCTCGCGCAGACGCTTCTCCTGCTTCTCGTACTCCTTGATCATCTCGCGACGCTTCTGCACGTACATCTTCTTGAACATGGAGTAGTTGCCCTTGTAGTACTGCAGCTTCTTCTGGTCGAGATGGACGATCTCGTTGCAGACGTTGTCGAGGAAACTCTGGTCGTGGGACACGATCAGCAGCGTCTTCTTCCAGCCCTGCAGATAGTTGTCCAACCAGATGACGGCGTTCAGGTCCAAGTGATTCGTCGGCTCGTCCAGCATGAGGAGCGTGGGCTCCAGATACAGAGCCCGGGCCAGGGAGACACGCATGCGCCAGCCACCGGAGAACTTGTTCGTGGGTCTGTCCTGCATCTCCTTGCTAAAGCCGAGACCGGCAAGGATTCTCCTGGCTCGGGCCTCCGCCGAATAGGCGCCAATGGCCTTGAGCTCGGCGAAAGTGTCGTTTAGCTCCTCCTGCACCGACATGTCACCGGCGGCAAACTGCTTCTCCAGATCATCGGCTTTCTTCAGCATATTGGTGCGACGCACGTCCGCATCGAGGATCGTTTCAATGGCCGTCTTATCGGTGGCCACCACTTCCTGTTCGCAGAGCAGCACATCTATGTTGGGCGGTATGGCGAAGGCACGGGTGGCAATGTGACGGAGCAGGGTGGTCTTGCCATGTCCGTTGGGTCCAACCAGGCCATAGCGACGGCCGTGGGCAATCAGTAGGTTGGCGTTCACAAACAAATCGTTGCCTAAAGAGAAGGAGAATGTGTGAGGAAACAATAACAATAAAATTGCCGGAGAATGACTCACCCTTGGCCGAGATGGTGAAATTCTCAATCTTGATGTCCACGGCATGCTCCAAGGCCGCCTGCTGGCCGGCGCTCTTCTGCACTTGCGACATGGTGAAGTTATTGTCCAGATCGGAGTGCCCGGCCCCGCCCTTCTTGGTCATCAACTCCATTTGCCGTTCGTACTCCTGCTGTTTCTTTTGCTTCTTCTTTTCTTTGTGGGTGAGCTTCTTCTCCTTGGCCTCCTTGTTGGACTCCTCAGACTTGGGATCGTCTTCGGGTTCGGGCTCGACTTCCGGTTCCTCCTCGGGCTGGACTTCTACTTTTACTTCTACTTTCGGTTCCGGAACTGAGGGAGACTTCTCCTTGAGCGTCACGGCAGCCACCTGCTCGCTGAGCGCTTCCTCTGCCTTCTGCTCCTCCACTTCCTTCTCCGGCTGCTCGTCGTCCTCTGGCTCGGGCTCATTCTCATCCTCGCTGACGGCGAATTTCTGCTTCTGCTGCTTTTTGTTGGACTTCTTGGCAGCAGGCTTAATGGGCAGTGGCTCCTCCTCCTCCTCGGCGTCATCCTGGTCCTCTTCGAGGTCAAGTTCCTCATCGTCATCGTCGCTCATTGCAAATTTGTTCTTCTGCTGCTGGGCCTGCTTCTTCTTGGACTTTTTGGATGCGGGCTTGGCAGCTATCACCGCCGGCAGTTCCTCCTCATCATCCTCGGGCTCCTCGAGATCCAACTCCGGCTCATCCTCATCAGAGAAATCATCGTTTTTCTTTTTATTCTTCTTGTTCTTCTTGGGCGGCGGCTGCTTTTTGGCAGCCGGCTTAGCCTGCGGTGGCTCCTCCTCGTCGTCATCCTCGTCAACGGCCAGAGTCTTCACTGGCTTTTCATCCTCATCGCTCCAGTCATCGTTTTTCCTGCCCTTCTTGCCCTTTTTGGACTGTTTCTTCGACTGTTGTTGCTTGCTCAGGGTGGATGAGGCAATGCTCTCCAGGTCGTCGGCATCCCGGCCTTTTTGCGGTGCAAAATCGTCATCACTGGAGTCGCCGCCTCCGCCACGCTTGCCCTTCTTTCCACCACCCTTCTTGTTCGGCGCCTTCTTCTCCTGCGTCACAACTTTCTCCAACTGCTCGTCATCGTCGTTGTCATCGAAGCGTTCCTTCTTTTTACCCTTGGCCTTGGACATTTCTGAAGTAGAAGTTACTTCGGTGTTATAGCACGTGTTATGAAGGCAAATATACCCTGTAAACTCACCGGATTCGATCACGGATTTACCCTCTTTCGCAGCTTTCGACTTCACGTGCACAGCTGGCAGATTCCTGAGACGGGAAAATTCTTCCCGGGTAATTGGTCACACTGTTCCTTCGTTGCAAATTACCACAAACAGATGATCACGCACGCGATGTGATCGATTTGTTGCGAATTATCTAAAGTAAATCGAAATTGGAAAAAAAACTTTGAAATTTGGGAACTAATATTTTTCCGAAAAGAAATTGCTTGCAAATTAAACCTTTCAAAGAAGGGTGTCTCGATCGAAAAATCTGTGGCGTACCATTATACAAATTGTAAGATTTTAGTCAGATTTATGCCTTCAAAGTATGGGCTTATAATAGTAAAATATTAAAATCTTATTATTATAAAAATGTAGATCAGTTTTTTAAATTTACCTATGGTTCAGGAACCGCGCTGAATTTAAATCGAAAATAAAGGGTTGAAAGCGCTTCGCGAAAATAATGCAAAACGGAGACAGGTCGCCATTGGCCAACACTGGCGCGACCTCTTTCAGTACTGCAACGGTGGCGGCGCACTTTCCAGCACTACCATGGCCATAGAGCTACATAATTGTTTATTAAACAATTAATCACTTAATATAAACAAAAACCAGTGCAAATAGTGAGTGCGGTGTAAAGCAGCGGTCGTCGTTGCCAATCAGTGTGAAGAGAGTTACCTCACGGCAGTAGAAAAACATACACAACAACAGCAATAACAACAACAACATCACAGCAGAGCTAAGCCACCAACAAAAACAATCATAATAACAGCAACAACAACAACAACACGTAAAACCAACCACAACGCAAAGGAGATTGAGATTCGCAACGCAATCAAAAAAAAAGACAACAGAAAAAAACGGCAAAGAAAATATACAAGGCAAAACGCATAAGTAAATAAAAGAAAAAATAGTAATAATAGTACTAATAAAGCGAGGAGCAAGTGGAAAAGTACGAAGGCGAAAAAGAGAAAACATATGTACGTTGCGTGAGAGTGACGTGTGTGTGTGAGTTTGTGTTGCCCCCAGTGTGCGTGTGTGTGTGTGTGCTTGCGTGCGCGAGCGAGAGGGGGCGAGGAGCATAAGCGGAGACCTTGAAAACTTTAAAAGCAGCAAAAACAAAAAACAACCGAAAAAACACATCAAAAAATATTTTTTTAATAAAATATTAAGCGGCGAAGAGAAGCGATAAAAGCGAACGGGTCGCAGGCGCGGGGGGAGTAACCTCTGTTATGGAGAGTGACGACTTCCATTTACCGCAAGGCGCCAATTGATTTCCACGAAGAGAGCGACAGCGAGAGAGCCAGTTGCTGGCGAGGATTACGCTAGCGAAGAAGAGTGCCCAGCGCCAGCCAGCCCCGAGCAATGGCCGCAACCGAGACGGCCGCCGTGGACGTGGTGGGGGGCTCCGGTGCGGGCTCCTCCTCAGCGGAGGCGGCCAACGGCCGGGAAGCCCGCAATCTGGCCGAGAAGCAGCGCCGCGACAAGCTGAACGCCAGCATCCAGGAGCTGGCCACCATGGTGCCGCATGCGGCGGAATCTTCACGGCGCCTGGACAAGACCGCCGTCCTCAGGTTCGCCACGCACGGCCTGCGCCTACAGTATGTCTTTGGCAAGTCCGCATCCCGTCGACGCAGGAAACTTGGCCTCAAGGGTTGCTCTACCTCCGCCTCTGCATCCGCCACGGAGCTGCCCACCCTCCAGAATCCCAGCCTGCATCTCACGGACACACTGCTGCAGCTGCTGGACAGCTGCTTCATCACACTCACCTGCAGCGGCCAGATTGTGCTGGTCTCCTCGAGCGTCGAGCAGCTGCTGGGCCACTGTCAGTCCGATCTGTATGGCCAGAATCTGCTGCAGATCACCCATCCCGACGACCAGGCCCTGTTACGGCAGCAGCTCATACCCAGGGACATCGAGACGCTGTTCTACCAGCAGCAGCAACAGCACCAGCAGCAGCACACGCCCCAGCAGCACTCCACCTCCACTTCGGCCTCTGCCTCGGGCAGCGATCTGGAGGAGGAGGACATGGAGCGGGAAGAAGAACACCAACAGCAGCAGCAGCGGCAGCAGGAGGATGAGGACGAGGACAGGCTGGGCGAGGATCCCTACAACCGACGCACGCCCAGTCCGCGCAGCATAGCCCATCTGGCGGCCATCGATGAACGCCTGCGTTCCGATCGCCGCTGCTTCACCGTGCGCCTGGCCCGCGCCTCCACCCGGGCGGAGGCCACACGAAACTACGAGCGGGTGAAGATCGATGGCTGCTTTCGACGCAGCGACTCCTCGCTAACCGGCGGTGCGGCTGCCAACTATCCCATTGTCTCTCAGCTAATTCGCCGGTCGAGAAACAACAATATGCTGGCTGCTGCTGCTGCTGCGGCGGCGGCGGCCGAAGCGGCGACAGTTCCGCCGCCGCAGCACGATGCCATTGCGCAGGCGGCATTGCATGGAATTAGCGGGAACGATATCGTCCTGGTGGCCATGGCCCGGGTGCTGCGCGAGGAACGATCCGAGGAGGAGGCGGCGGCCGAGGTGAATGGCATGACCTTCTACCGGCAGCCAGAGCCCTACCAATTGGAGTACAAGACGAGGCACCTAATCGACGGCAGCATCATTGACTGTGATCAGCGAATCGGCCTGGTGGCCGGCTACATGAAGGATGAGGTGGGTAGACAAGCCCCCAATGCTACTGTCTTTATCATTAATCAAGCTTTTGCCCTCATCTTCCAGGTGCGCAATCTGAGTCCCT
>JAEIHY010012442.1:0-20409 GCA_018904565.1 Drosophila tsacasi
TACAAGATCTGCACTTTTATTTCCATGTAAGCGGCAAGTCCACGCAACGGAGATGATGATGGCGATGGGTAAATGCACAGGAAGAAATTAAACGTTACATGAAATGATAGGAAGACAAAACTTCAATTTGAAGTAAATCTTGTTAGTAAATATGTAAATAAATGATATAGGCAAGGTTTCAGGAACATCAAGAAAGGTGTGCCAAAGCTAAGTCTTGAAATTATAATAATAGCATGGCAGGCTCAAATTTGTTGAAATTTAATGGTCCTTCAGTTTATAAGAATAAATATATATACAACTTTTACTTTTAAGCTTTTAACTCCTTACTTAATGACCGATTTCGGTGATTTTTTCTCCTGGTGTAGACGGGACCAAGGGGAGTTCTAAGGGAAGTTGCAAGCCGAACAAGAGGCATGCGTGTGTCACTGAGGGAAGCGGGGGAGGATGAAAGACGAGCAGGGGTAGATGTTTTGCTATTTTCTTTTTTTTTTCTTCCTTTTTGTTACTATTTTGCACATTTTTTCCTATTCAACAATGAAGCCACAATAGAAAACGTCAACTAGTGCACAGTGAGTGGTGGGGAGGAGACCCAGTGGGCTGGTGGGGGGAGGGGGGGACAGACGGCAGAAGAAAGGCCGACAGAGATAGTACTATATGCAAATGTAATGCCAAAGCGAGAGGGCAACACTTGATGTGCACACAAAGTCTGAACGGATTTTGAATGGCAAACAAGCGCCAAACTGCGACAGAGGCAGAGGCAGGGCAGCGGCGGTGACTGTAACAGCGGCAGCGGCAGCGTTGGGCGCCAAAACATAAAGCCCAAACCAGGGTAAAGCCGAAGCCAGCTATCCAAGCCGGGTCCGGGAAGCGGCTCCGTGTACGGGTCTTCAACTGGGACGGGCACTGGAAGAAAATTACGCGAAACCCTGAAAAATTTAAAGCAGTTTTAGGGAAATCGTAGGAATACCCTTTATAAGTAAGATGCTAACTTTAGGAACTTAATGATCAGGTTTTTTGGAAGGATCTATTTTAAAACGTGGTAAATCTTTAATATTTTTCATTTCATTTTAAATCCTTATAAATTATATATTAATTCTTTGTTTTTTATTAGCTAAATAAATAAATAATGTAGCTCTTTTCATAGTCTTCCTTACACAATTTTTAAAAACTGTTTTACCCGGATTCGTATCTCAAATTTATTTTCTTCAGTTTGTTATAATATATTTTTCACAATGTACTCTGTCAAGATCCCAAACTGACGCCAATCAAGCGCCCCTAATCATGATTTTCGAGGGCACTTTTTCGCTGAGTGTGTGACTGGGACAGACCGTGAATGGGCGCTGACGACTTGCGCATGAATGGCCCAAGTGGTGGATACTTACGGGGGGAGACACTAGGCACTGTTTGGAGGGATCTAAGGAGAAAGAGGCAGTGACAGAGGCAGGGGAATGGCTGGCTATATGGAGAGAGAGAGAGCGGATAGACAGACGAAGGCCTATAGAAAAGTGACGTGCGCTTTACAATTATTTCGTAATGCAAGCAAATGTGACCGAGCTGAGCAGAGCAGCGAACAAAAAGCGCCAATAGAAGCTCGCTACACTCAAAAAATAGGGCTTCTATTATAAGGCTAGGTATTACATGAAAAGAATGAAAGGATTATATACATATTTATTATATATTTAAAATATATTGACAGAAACTTTAAATTGTATGCCAGAAGTAAGTTCTATTTATTACAGAATAGATAAATAATAGAAGAGATTCTAAACTGCTTTCAATATGTAATATAGCCTCCTTTATTTTAGTTCTTATAAAAAACGAGCAAACTTACATAAATTAAGTCTTATATTTGTTAATTTAAAGTTCATTTATGCCATATACAATTTTTTAAGAAGAGAATCTTTGATATCCAATTCCATGGTTTTCCTTTGTTTTTTTGTTGATACGAGTACTTTTATATTTTACAAGCACATTCCTAAACATAACTCTTTAATAATATATAAATTGATGTATTTTATAATTGAAGTAATAATATTTTACACAATTTAAATAGCTTGATTTAAGAAATAGCTAATATTAACCAAGTTGAAGCATTTTGTGTCCCCATGAAAATAAATTAAATCCCCTGGCTAATTCCAAGACATATCTGCTTGCAAATCTCGCAATTCATTCCCATT
This sequence comes from Drosophila tsacasi, assembly GCA_018904565.1. Taxonomy (NCBI): domain Eukaryota; kingdom Metazoa; phylum Arthropoda; class Insecta; order Diptera; family Drosophilidae; genus Drosophila; species Drosophila tsacasi. Next base: position 2,178 of record JAEIHY010012442.1, read on the forward strand.
TTAGTATTCCCGTCAAGGATACGCACACAGATCTATTTCTCGGAGTGCAGATTAGAGTTGCATCTTAGGCTTAGGCACTGGGTGACGAATGCCAGTCGGTGGTTGCACTACTAATCGGACATGTTGCGTTGACTTGTTTATGACTGTGAGCTTAGCACACTCCCTCGGCCACACACACACACCCCGCCCACCAAGAATGAATTGTCTGACGGGGGGCGAACTTGTGGGAAATCTGTAAATAGCTGCGAAAACTGCAAAGCCTGGGGATATGGGAATATATATATGTACTACATACATATATAGAGGAGCCCTGGCATGGATCGACTACAAAGGCAAATGTCATCAAAGTTAAAACCCGCGGGAGAATGAACGAACCAAGCCCAAGGAACATAAAACAATTGACGAGGGACACCACTGCGTATGCGTAATCTTGTGCAATTTGCAAACCCACACACAAACATGGGCTACCAGTTGAACTCTTTAAACTGCGTTTACTGCGTTGACTTTGACACTTTACCCCCACCACCCTTCGTGATTTATTTGATTTTAGATTTTTTTTTTGTTTTTACTATTTCTACTATTTTTATTTTCGTATTTTTTCCATTTTGTTTTTGCAATTACGCGTCGTCACACAGCTGGACACAGCAATGCAAAGCTGGGAGAGCTTCGCGCACAGATTCGCAGTGTGGAACAAGGTCGCATTTATTCGGTGCACTTGCAATTGGCTAGAGGTGTATGGACAGGCGGGCGTAGGAGGGGCGGTGATTTCTAGGGGGTTGCTGGGTTGCTGGCTCTCTCTCTGTCATGCTGCGCCGACCGAAGGTCACCTGCAGTGCGTCCCATGCCCACAGACAATGTTGCCAGCGTTTGCTGAATTATTATTATGAAATGAATACAAATATTTGCGGATCAGTCAGTCAGACGGCGGCGTCATCCTTGGGGAGGAGGGTTGGTTCGTCAGGGGGAGGGAAAATACGGTTGACAAAGTGAAAACCAAAATGTGATGGACGATCTGAAATGAAATCGAATTTGAACTCTAAGTTGCAATGAAATGGGTTTGATGCATTATTTTCTTATTTTTGTTGGGTAAAAATACTTTTACAGTCATCTGAAAGTAACTATATATGTTTATTATTTATTAAAACAGATTCATTTTTAATTTAAAATATGTTTAAGAAGTAATCACTTCAAAAATAAGTAATACGGTCGATGAAAGTTGTCACATGTTTTCTAAATAATTGACTTGTATTTCGTGCTTATTTTTTAGATAAATCTTCTTAGAAGTCTAATACTGATTTAATCTTTAAACAAATCTTTTCAAAAAGCCTTCCCCCTTTAAAGAACCTGCAGAGCACTTGCCCTTAACAAATTTCTTTGCCATTTATCAGTTATTTTTCGCTCCACTTTTCCATGAAGATTGATTATTTGCATGAGAGATACGGATAGAGGCCCAAATCGAAGCCAGGCGAAGAAGCAACTGGAAAATTCCAAACATTGATTAATGACAAATTGTTTGCCGTCGTCTAACGTCCAAAAAAGTTTCGGCTTTCCTGTCGAGCTGCAATTCGAGGCCTATTTTCATCGGAACTGTGCTGGGCTCAGGGCGGAATGTTGGCTTACCTTCTTCGTCCCGGAAAAGCCCCCTGAAAAGCCCCCACTGTCCATCCACCTATAACCCGCTGTTGCTGACGCTTCTTCCGTTCTTTGGTTTAGTTTTTCTTTTAGCTTACTTTACGCTTTTGTTGTTGCACATTTTATTAACATTTTCATTTAGTTGCCTGCTCTCTCTTTCGCTCTCTTTTTTTTTCCTGCCTTTCATTGCAATTTGTGTTTCTATGCATTTTTGTGTGTGTTTTACATTCGTTTTCGTGTCGCCAACTGCATTTCGCCACGCCCCTCAACAAACCACCGCCCAACGCCCATCGGGAGCCCAACCCCAACCCCAACCCCCTCTTGGCCCGGTCCACTTCCCTTTTATGCCACTGTTGCGCTCTTTTGCAGTTTGTTGAAGTTTTCATAATCATTGTCGTCGTCGCTGCTGCTTTTCCTATAGCCGTGCCGCCGCCTACTTTCGTTTCGGGCACAGCCTTTGCCTTTTGTTTTCCATACGCTTTCCCTGGGGAAAAGAGTATTTCCATTCACTGCTTAGCTTGTCTCGGAGAGAAGGAACAAGTTTGCAAGTTCGCATGTGGGACTGATTTAATATAATAAGATCGCTTAATTAATTTGTTTTCTTTATTGTATTAAGAGAGTTTCTTCCTAAGTGGTTTTAGTTTTTAATGAAAATTTCTTAAATGCGGATGTTTCTTTGCACAAAAATTAGTTAAACAAAATTTATTCATTTATTTATAAATAAAGTGAACAGATTTTTATCTTTGGGTTATTTTCCTTTTAGGTTTTCAATTATTGTATTTTTATCTTCAAAACTGTGCCGCTGACTCTGTCCAAGTTTTCATTTTTATTTATTTATTTAACGTACTTAAAATATTATATTTAGTTTATTATTTATATAATAAATATGTTTAATCTAATTTAAAAGAATAATTCTAAAATGTATATTTGGGTTTCTAAGGTGATTATCTATTATTAAAATATATTTAGCCTTCTGAATTAGTGATGATCTAAAACCAATAATACTTTGTAGAAAATCTATAGGAAAATAATAATAAAAACACAGAATTGATCTTTAAAATATACTATAGCATTATTTTGTGTATTTATAATTTATTAAGTTTAATTAACACTTCATTGTCGAAGAAAGCGCTTTTAAACTGAAGGCATTCTTTCTTGAAACTCCCTTCCCTTCAAAGTAAAACCATTCAAATATATATATAAAGTATTTTTTTCTAAGCACTCAAACCCAACAAAAATCATAAGGTTTCAATCAACTTTTATTCAATTATTTTTATTGGATAATACATTAAATTTGTAAGGGCATTTTTATGGCCTTCTAATTAACGCAAAAGCTACTATCTTTTTCTCTCGTGTTATATAAGCCGTTGCAGTGGCTGGCTGGAAAATGGGTAAGAGGAGGGGGGAAAGTCGAGACGGGGATAACCTGGGAGTGAGTGGGTGAGATTTCCAGCATGAAAACAATGCCGGGAAAGCGGCTTATTTTCTATGATTTAAATAATGATGAAGACGGCAGGCAGACAACAGGCAGCAGCAGCAGAAGCGGCGGCGGTGGCCACCGCAACTGGAACTGCAAGTGCTGCCATAGCTGATGATGATTGAGATAATAATAATGCCCAAGAAGATAATGACGATGGCGATGAGGTTGGTAGAATGGGAATTGGGATGATGATGAGCTAACCAGAGCAACAGACCTACGACAATGGAAGCCACCTTCACTGAGGTAGAGGAAGTGTCTGGACGCTGGTAACTCTGATAAAAGATCGCTCAGCTCGCTGTTTGTTTGTTGTTCTCCGCCCTGGCCATAACATTTATCTAATTTTTTACCCTTCTGGTGCTCCTCCTCATCTCAGATATGTATATATACATATATATATAGCTAATGCCTCATTTATCTTATACTTCCCCTTCTGTTTCGTTGCAGAAAAATGTTCATTGGCGGCCTCAGTTGGCAGACAAGTCCAGGTGAGTGAAAAACGAGTTAAGTGAAAATTAGTGGAGTTGTGCGAACGAAAAAATGACTTGGTCTTAATAATAAAGGAGGTCAATTAGCAGGGTATAATATATATATACATATATAGCAGTCCTTTGCTAATAGAGCAACAGGAAGTGCTGAAAATATAAGTAGTTGATTAATTAGTAATAACTATGAAGTATATAAACCAATAGAAATATAAATCTTATGGAAACGTAGGGGAAAACACATTAACTAGAGTATTTATATTTATGTTTTAACTTGTAGATTTCCCTTTTATTTTCCTTTCTTATCTGCTGTTGATTTATTTTGAGGCTGGAAGTAAACCAATATATAAATTGCAATCTCTGCTGCTGCTGCTGCTGTGTAAAGTGAATTTCTCAACGTCTGGTGAATATATATACATTTGTTTGTAACTCAATTTTGTATCTCAATTTGAATTGCCATACGAATTGATTTGGTTCCAGTTTGGGTTTTCAGCAGGCAGCTTTTGCGTTTGTTTAAATTGGAAATTGTAATTGATCAAATGCTTGAGATTTGCTCCCTTTATTTCGAATTTGAATTCGAGGTTGTCTCAATTGCGGGATGTACCGACTTCCAGAGATGCTGCGGGTCTTGGAATCCCTCACAGAGATTGCCCCCATTCCGTGCCGCATAGTTTCATTAGGCTAATCAAAAGGCAAGAGCTTGCAGCTTGCAGCTCGTCGGCATTCATATTAACCGAATTTGGATGGCACTCGAAAAAAAGAAGGTTTGCCCTGTTGTCTGGGAAGATGCGCTTCTGCCTTTTGGGAGCAGCCGAAGCCCTTATATGTAGTATCCGCAGTGCCCGTACGACCGTACATCCATATAGCATATATGCCACGTATATATCGCCGCTTTGTGTTTTTGTTTAGCGAATTTGTTGGCTCCGCCCATCATCAGAGTGCCACTCGGCATTACGCTAACATATTATAACCTATAGCGCATACCCACACTCACAGACACACACACACTCTGCAACACACACTCAGGTCCGCACACTCGCCACATATAGTTGAAGAGTCAATGCGGTCTTTGGTTTGTCTCTTTATTTTAGCCTTTCTCAATGCTTCCCTCTTTTCTGGGGGGCGGGGGCGGTTTCCTGTACCTGTGCCAAAAAATTTTCAAATTTTCAAATGGCTTCTTCAATACCGCCTCCCGCCTCCCGCCCCCTCTATCCCTCTCGCTGAGTGTGTGTGTGTGTTTTTTTTTTTTGCCCGGCTCTTTTGTTATCTTTTGCCGTTTCGGTGTCCAACGTGTGTGTGTGTCTTGTTTCTTTTTTAATTTTTATTTTCGCTTCTTGGCAGCCGCCGCCAGTTGGCCCCATGGAGCTGGTAAATTAGGCAAAAGCCAAAGGGTCTAAAAGAACTCACGGCGAACGAATCCGTCTCACCTCCCGCCCCTGCTGTGCGCATAAAAAATTGTCTTTGGCGGAATTCGAGACGAAGCAGAAGTCAATTGGAATGGAAATTGCAGCCGGGAAGAGGGACCGAATGGGGGCCAATGAGTGGCACGTGAGTCAATCACAAAGCGATGGTCCAGGGGGATTAAATGGTGTTTTAAATCTTTGGCAAATAGGTGAGGCTATTAAATGTGGGCGAATTCAGTTTAAGAAGCTCATAATTCAAGAAATTCTAACTAAAATCATTGCACAAAGGTGCATGAGGGGTTTTTCTAAATGTATGTACTCAAGCCTTAAAAGTTTGTTAACAAATAAATAAATTCTCATTTTCTTTAACACGCTGGGATTTATTTAAATTAGATACTTTCAAAAAGTCAATAAAGGCAAACTAATTAGTTTTAACTCCTTGTCAGTTGCTAATGAGGTGGTACCTTACTGAAAAGAGCAATTAAATGACTGTTTTCATAAAAAAAAAGGAACATTTTTCTTTTCTAAAACTAAAAAAAAAAAACAAAAAACTAATAAATCATTGAACGTTGCCCTACACTATTGTAAAAATTACCACTCTACTCTCTCTCTTCAGTAACAGAAAACATTATAAATTTTACTAAAACTACTACACAACAATTTGTTACTTATTTTACTTTTACGTTAAACAAGTCACAAGGTGAAGAGGCTCATAGATCTCTTCAACTTAAATAAAACAAACTTAAAGCTTGAATTCACAAACAACTAATTTACTTCTATTGTAAAAAGATGCTGAAATTTGTAATTCCTAATAGAATTATACTTTTATTTTCAATTTTGTTAAATCATATTTTTTAAAGGGTTTCCTCTGAGATGGAAAAAAAAAATTATTTTTCCTTTGGTGCTCAGCTATTTATATAAATTAGTTTACATCGTACATATTTACATTATTGATGTTATTGTTACCGTGAACTTATCAGTTTTTTTTGTTTATACCCAAAATGAACCCATCAATAAATTCTGCTTTCTTCTTTCCAAATCCTGGGCAAACAATTCAATTAGCTGCCATTTGAGCGCAAAGGAAAACGACCTTTTTTCCTAAGACCACGCTTAGGGAGATGTTCGTCCTGTCTTTCTTTCCTCTTTTTCTCGCTCCTGTCAGTGCTGCATCTCGCATTCGCCTTTGCCCCTGCTTGTCTTGGCCCTCCCTGTTTTGGCCATCCCTGCAGTTGTATTTGTCGCTCTTGTTGTTTTTGCTGTTGATGTTGTAGTGTTATTGTTAATGCCGTTGTTGCTGCGGCGCTCTCTGGCGCTGAACTCAGAGGCCGGAACAGCAGAGCAGAACAGCTCAAGTGGCTTCCACTTCCACTTCCCACTTCCACTCGCGCCAAAAGCTTATGCTTTGGATTTTTCGCAGCTATCGCCACTCGAGCACACAGTCGTAGCCACAATTGGGGTCAGATTAATAGCACTAAGGAGGCTTAGTAAAGGTAATGGGTCTAATTCGATTTTGACTTATGTTTTTGGTTTCAAAATGAATTTTTAAAAATGAATATTAAAAAAAAAAGAATAAAATGCAAAAGTGTAATTTTCATCAAAATATTAAACATGTTATAACCACTTTTTTGGTTAAAAAAAAAATATTGTACAAGAATAGTTATTATTTAAAAATTCAATCAGCTCTTAAAATCATGTTATTTTTAAACTGAAACTGGTTTTATATTTTTGCTTAATAGTTTCGAGTTATTTCATATATTTTTAATGAAATTTAATTTACATTTATTGTTTGAAAGTAATTTAAAATATTTTAGCAACCATACTTGTTCTTTCAAATGATTTCGTTTGAAAAGACAGTACTAAAAATGTTCTACCAGCTAATGTTTTTAAAGGAATAATGATTAATTATTAATGTTTAATTAAAATATTGAAAATCAACACTTTGAATAACTTTCTTAAGAATAATTATAAAGCTTCTTCATATTCTGATAATTCTTTCTGGCATTATTTGCTTATAATACTAAATAAAGACCATCGTAAACATTTCTTAAGGCTTGTAAAAACCAAAAATGTTCTAAGCTTGTATCAGATTTCGTATAGCTGTGCTATTATCCATCAGAAAAATAAAACTGGTAATGATTCAGTTGCTATTCTTTCAACCTCATCTATAACTACATATGCCCAGAGCAGAGCTGGGCCTCCTCCCGCACAGTACACACTCGAAATGTGCTGACAAAGACCTAATCTAGGGCGTCTATAAACATGCGCTCGGGTCTAGCGTACAGCGTCTAACGGCATAGTTAGGGCTGCTTTGGACAGGTCGGACTCACTGGCGGGATCTGAAGCCGGCTCTGCGTACGTGTTGATAACTGCACAGATGATGATGCTGATGATGGTGGTGGTACGATGATGATGATGATGATGATGACGACGATGAGACTGGGAGGCAATAGAGGCAGTTGAGGCATCCGCAATGCAGTGCCGGCGACTGGCGACACTCGAAAGCGTTTGACTCTCTAGCCGGCCCAAGATTTTTAATGATTGGCACGATTGTCTTAGCTACTTAATGACGTTCTCGAGGGCTGGCAGCCGCCCCTGATAGGTGCCGCCTTTGTGATGCTTTCGTGTCAACTAGCAAGTCATATATAACTTAATGAACTTTGCCGTCTGCAGTCAGCCAGTCAGTCAGCCGCCCAGCCGCCTCCTCAGAAAATCTCACAGAATCTCCTACCCGGTGCCGACGTAATTTAATTTTAATTTCGCAAGCAGTTTGCTGGAAGTAATTGTATGCATTGAAAACGCATTTGCTGCTGCTATCGCCTGGAAACACTCATCGTCGTCGGTTCGACTTCGACTTTGGGCCAGAGTTTGCCCGCCATATACCTATATTTCATTTATGTATTCGAGTCTCTCGAACGGCACTCGTATGGCGATGAAAGGCTTTTTGTTTCTCCCATGATTTGTGTCATCTTTAACAACATTTTTGAAATACAATACGCTTCGCGTGTACCCGCTCTGCTCCATGTTCATCTTTTTGTTTTTTTTTTGTTCTTGTCCTCCCATTTTTTTTGCTATTTTAGCTGTGCGTTCAACTGAAATACTATTTATATATGCACTAAAGATACAGCTACAGATACATTTGCATCTGCAGAACGGTACGGCACATTACTCATGCAACAAATAACCAAATAAAGAGCAGGAACAACAAATACAATTCGGAGAGTGAATTGATCAAAGAAGCTGAAAATAAGTTGAGCTTTGGGTAGGGAAGACTGGAATACGCTTTCTTGGAGGATTTATTTGGAACATTTGGAAATTTTCTATGGAAAATACGAGACATAAATGCATATATATTTTCCATGAATTATATAAGTATTTATTTAAATTACAAACTAATATTTAGATTTAGCTCTTAACAAAAAATATACCTAATGACCCTTTGACTATGAAATTTCCAACTTAGGCAGCTTAAATAGGTCTTCATTTAAACCCAATGCTAAGAGAAACGACTTACCCATCTCAGGAGCCAAATCAGAGCTTTAAATTTACATTACAAATTTAACTTACAAATTATAGTAACCCAGAAAAAAGAGTATCTTAAAAGAAGCCAAGCCGTAGACAAAAAACAAGTCAAAATCTATGCATGCATATCGCTCACATTTCGATGCCGCTTAGCGATAAAAGCGGAACCAGACTCTTACTCTACCCGAGATACTTTGAGCAAATAAATATGCATTTCTCGATTTACCCCGAAACTCGTGTGTCCCTCGCCTTTTATTATTATTATTATTGTTTGGTTGTTTGTGTGTTTGTTTGTTTGCCAGCTTGTGTCATGCAAATGAAAATGAAGCCAGCTCCAAGGAGAGCTCGAGCTTCTGTTTGCGCCGAGCATTATGGCCTGTGTGTGCATATCTGGGCTTATTTCTCTCGCCGAGCTTCTCCTTTTCCGCCAAATTGTCCAGGTAAAGTCAATAGATGCTTGTGTGAAAAGAGTTCAAAGGGTTTGGGAACGGCAAACAGCGGCACAGCGGATTCTCGTCTATCATGTGTCCAGGGTGATGAAAGCGGCGGCTTCTTTTTTTTTATTGAATGTGTTGGAAGCGGAGCTTCTTAGATTTTAGAACAATTTATAGATATTAAAAGCCACCTGTGAGATATTATTAAGAAAGGAAGAACTGTTTTCTATATGACTAAAAATTTAGTATTACATTATTATTGTTACAAGTTTGCAAGCGCAGTAAATGAGTTATTTCCGACAAAATAAAGTATTTACAATATACAAACTAGTACCTCTGCTTTAAAACTATCTGAATAAAACTTGGCAGATAGTCTTCAATATGTTCTCACTACTATATATTCCGAAACTGAACGGATCGGACGATCATATGATATAGCAGCTGCCATTGAAATAATTGAAAATTGTATAGGAAAAATGTTGCTGGTTTACTGTTTTTCAACATATTTTGGAGACATGGCAATTTTGTATTATTTCAGAATTTCGGTTATAATTATTTTAAAATCGGACGACTATATCTTATAGCTGTATATCTCCTCGTGGTTCTGAATTGATTCTTAATGATCCAATTGAAAACTGCAAGGGTATTCCAACATTTTTTCTTGTTCTAGGTTTTAATGTTTATTTTTTAAGTTTAATATTAAGTTTTCAGGTATTATTTATAAAGAAAGCACTATTTTATATATTTTTCCTACATTTCTATACTTTCTACTGGCATGCATAAAAAAAACATAAAAACCATTAGAAAATGTGATGAAAAACCCTTTTCCCATAAATTGGAAAAGTGCGAAAACCATTTACGCGCTGCAATTAAAGTTTCAGTTAACACTCCAAACTAGATTTGCCACTCTATTAGAACTCTTCGATTGGGATTGCCGGGATTGCCTCCCTCGGTGCGCAATTCAATCAGGAAACAAATGCTGATGAAAAATATTTTTGCCACAGGTCTTTTTTAAATTCTAAAAATTGTCAAATTTTCAAAACGCCGACCCTAGGACCATAGACAAAGGGGGCGTGTTTCCCGGGCGGCGTTTCACCTTCACCGTTGTCGTCGCTGACGTCGTCGTCGTCGTCGTCGCCGCCTCGTTCGATTTCCTGATTAATTTATGCCAGTCGACGACGAGGAAGGCAGTTAGCAACAATTTGCCGCAAGCGGCAGTGTCAAATTGAAATATCTCGACGATGGAGCACAGAGCAAGCGAGAAAAAAAACCGGAGGAGAAGAAAATAAAATTGTCAATAAAATAAGTGCCGGACGGTTGCCCATTTTCCACCCATTCCTTAATATTTTTCGGAATACCGCTGCTCACACCCCATTTAAAATCCCATTCCGAGTCGTTTTTCTCAATCCGATTCCCCTCTATTTCCCTGTTCTCCTTCTCTATTCTCAGCCAGTCACTCAGTGCGTCCATCAGTCAAAGTTCAGTGCTTCCCTTTCTTCGCATTGAATTTGCCGTGCAACATTTCCTGTTTCGTTCACAGTCGTTGACTGTCGCCCTCGTACTCTGCTCTGCACACAATAAGAAAATATGGGTTCATTTTGATTAAATATTTAATTTAAATAAGTGTATTTGGTTTTTTTCTGACAATCCTGATTTGTGTATAACCTGTGAGAAAAGATCCTAAAATTTGATAGCTCTAATTTTTATAGTCTCTGAGACCTAAGTGTTTAAGCAAACAGACGGACAAGCGGACAAATGGTTAAAAGGACAAAGGACATTGTCCGAATGGCTAGATCGAGTTGCCTGAAAATGCCGTTAAAAAGGAGAAGCCCCTTTTAGCTTACTATATTTTCCATTGACTCTAGGCTAAAATAATCTTTTACCCCTGAACTTAACGAAATAATTATAGTTTTATGTAAATCTCCCTAGATTTCTCTCAGCGCACTGTTTTTTTTACCCATATCCCCTGCTCTATCTTCGTTGATGTTTTTTCAGCTCGCTTCATATTCTTTTGAATGTGATTATCCCGAGGCTGTGGCCACCGCATCTTGGCTTTGATAGAATGGTTTGTCAGGCACCGACCGACCGCCTTCGCCTCCGTTTCGCATCCTTTTGCATTGCATTTAATGTCCTGCCAGTTGGCCAATGGCTTCCCAGCGTCTCTCCTACCAATTTTCTGGCCTCTCTTCCTCTCTGGTCGTCTTCAGTCTCCAGTTTCGCTGTTTTGTTGACTTTGGCACGAGTTTGGTTAAAAAGTTCACACATGCCGCACAACCGGGCTCGTTTTTCAGCCGAACAGCTGCGGTCGGAATAACAGCAGTGCGGGACAAGTTTTATAGAGATTTGCCAATGTTTTTTTTCGAAAGTTTTGACCAAAATATTGGTTTTAAATTTAGGGGTTATTCTTGAGGAATAATAGGTTCCGAGTTTTGAATGCTTTAATGATGAGGAATTTCTTTGATTTTAAAAGAATCTGAAAAAAATATTATTAAGCTGTATTTTTATTATTACAAAACATGTTTTTAGATGTTATATAAAAATGGTTAAAAACATAAGCATATCGATAATCTAACAAAAAACGCAAAACTATTAAAAAGTGTATTGTATACTTATGAAAACTCCTTCTCAATTGGTTTACTGATCTCAGATGTTTTTCTTACACTCGTTGTTACATATTGTTTATAGAAAATGTTATATAGATTCCTAATAATCGCTATTTTGTCCATTTTGTCGCATTATGAAAAAAAAAACCCTAAGAAATATTAAAACTAGCTTAATAAAAAAAACCCTTCTTAGATCCTTAATTTTCCTTACCCTACTCTCAAGAGCTCTGCCCTTACAACTAGTACCTTGGCCACAACTGTCCATGTGTGCACATGTCCTGGTCTCCTGGTCATGTTGTTGCGCCTTTGGCTCTCTAGTCCTAGACACGTTGCTGTTGTTGTTGTTTCACCCGCTGCACCGCCGACACGGCTCCTTCATCTTGCCGCCGACTGCTCCTGTTGGCTATCAACTTTGGGGGGCGTTGCTGGTTTGAATATTTACACAAGTGACACTGAATATATATGGTTGGGATGTGTGTGTGTGTGTGTGTAGAGAAGGACTAGGGGACTGAGCGTCTCGTTCTGGTCCTGCCAACAATTAATTAACTTGTACGAAGTATCAAAATGTCGTGTAGCCGTTGGGCACCTAAAACCGAGAGATTTTCCGGGGCGTGCAATTTCAAGCCGGCGCGCCTAAGTGCATGCAACGTAGATTTTAAATTAATAAGCAGCCAGGGCTAGCGCTCCTACCTATCCGGAGAGCAAGGAGCCCAGGATCCTCCCTCCGGCTTTCTCCTTCAATTGCAGCCGCATGTGGCGCTTGTCATATGCCATTATTATGGAATGTTCATTCTGGCCCAACTAATAGACAATTTTTTGGCAGCCAAAAACGGAACACGACAATGCAGACAGCGGAATAAAAAGGCGAAGGGAGACGGGAGACGGGGCCATGTTGAGGTAGGTGGAAGGATAAAGGACGAGGCCATGTCGTGACGTTGCCAAGGATTCGCCTCGTGCTCGGGCTTTCGCTCCGTGTGCAGCGGAAGCATTTAAATTAAGGACGACACATTAAAATTATGCAATAACAACAAACTATTATTATTATTATTATTATAACAGGAAAGCAAAGGAAAGGCAGAAAAAGGGGGGCAGACTGTGTGTAGGAGGATAACTAAAACATATACTATGGATTAAAGACCCTACAGGACGCTTTTCAATTTGCTAAATCTTAATAAGAATATTATGACTCGAGTAAATACGGAACTTTGGTAAACTTTTAGCTGCAAGAAAGATTTCGAAAGAGATGAAGAACATTTAATGAGCGCTAAGAATGTCAACACCAAACTTGTGGGAGTTTCTGCTATATATGAATGGGGGTTTTCTCCCCACTTTTTGGGCTCTTTTCGCTTTTTGTCGGCTCGGGAAGTCATAAGTCGCAACTTTTGTCAAAAAAAAAAAATCAAGAAAAAAACATGAAAATAGGCAAAGCAGACGAACAAATATGCAGTCAGACAGTCGGGCACAAAAGTCGGGGCTGAGTCCTGGGCTGAGCTGCAGCTCCTCCAGCTCCTCCTTGCCATATATCCTCCGATTCACGTCACACACACTCGCCATCCTGGCCGGGTTATCGACTTTATGTGTTTGTTGTTTGGGCCATGCCTTCGGTGTGTCTTTGGGACCATTTCAATTGCAGACACGGCTCGCCCACACACGAAGAAAAGCCACTTACCTGTGGTTGGTTTATAATATTACATAATTTAAGTGAGGGTATTTGAATGTAATTAATTCGTAGAGGAAGAGAGTAATCTTAAAACAAATATTTTTTAGTCTTTATTGAATTATTTTCCTATACTTTAAGCTCACAACTGAACATAAGAGTTTCTTAGCATTAAAATTATTCTTGTATTAATTCTCAGATTCATAAAAAACTATACAATAAAGAATGTCCCAAAAAAGAGAATATATTTTGAATAGAAATTTAGTTTCATCGCCGTGCAGTCCCTGCAACCTTTATATTGGTTCTGCGGTTTTTCATTTTTCCTTTAGAAATCCCCCACTTTCTTTGCACAAGTGGAAGTTTCTGGCCGCTCTTCCTCTGTGTTCTCTCCTGGCAAGTTTGTTTGGTGCCAGGCAATTTGGACACGGCAAAGGTAAATATTCTTATCCTCCGGTGTCCGAGTTCAATAATGAAAGCCACTTGCCGATATCTGGACTCCTGGCAGCTCGCAGTCTCATTAGAAGTTCGCTAGCAAACCGAACTTCGCACCGAAAACCACTGAACAGCGACAACTTTTGCCTTCATTGTTTCCAGCTCGTTGCTCCTGTGTTCAGGCTCTCCTTTTTCCCGCTTTTCCCGATCTTCTCTTCGTTTTTCCTTTTCCATTTTTCGTGCTTCTGCCGGCTGCGGTGGCTCTAAGTGACATTTTCCTCAACGGTTGTTAACCGCTCAGCGTCGCCGTCACTCCTTCTGCCCGATTTTCCTCATTGCAGAGAAAGGCGTGGGGTGAGGTGGCGGAGCCACCGCACCATTGTCAGGGGCCTTAGCTGCGCTTCCGTTCGCAGAGCAGTCAAATATATTGTCAACTTCCTGCCTGCCACCAAAGCCAAGCTCCTACTTGATAGGCTTCTCTCGCACACACGGCGAAAAAAAAACTGAAGGAGACGCCGGCTCAAGCTGATTGCTAGCCATGAAGACTCTTTAATACACTAACTTTATCTGGGAAATGTATTTGGAATAATTTTATAAAGTTTAAGGAATACAAATTAAATGTTTGTTTAGATAAAAAACCTTAAAAATACATTTTTGTAAGAATATTAGGCAATTTTCTTAACTAAACAATATTTAAAATAGAATTTGTAAGGTTAATATGGGTATAATTTATTTTACGAATTTATTTCTAAGGACAGAAGGTCCTCGACTTTTAAAGTATTTTTTAGAGTACCTTCCATAACTACATAATTTTGTAATTTATTAATATTATAGTGTATTTAGTTGTAGAAAATCTAACTAAAAGATAGTAAAAACTGTAGAGTCGTCTCCCAGAGACGACATCGATTAAGTTATTACGAAATTGTGCGCTACGTGCCTTGCTAGCTGCTTCACTACCACTTCTACTAGTTCTTCCTGCACTTCCTATTCCTGCACACATTCATATATATAAGTCTATATGTTCATATATATGTATATATATAAAGTTGAGCCTTAGTCTAGCCAAAAGCCACCCACAATCGGCCAGGACCTCACGTAACTGTGCCTGGCTGTGTGTGCGAGAGTCCTGTGTGAGTGTGAGCCTTCCATTTTGCTTTTGGCCTTAAACTGGGTCACACCAAAAAATGTTTGTAGCTCTTTTGCATAACCGAAAATTGTTGTCGGTTGTTGCAGACAAAATTGGTTGCAGGTTTGTTTTTAAGTATTTTTTTTTGACAATTTTATTTTACTTTTTTAAAACAAATATTTGGTGTATTTATTAAGTATCTTTTGTGCTTTTTGTTTGCTTTATATTTTTATATATTTTTTTTTAAGTTTATTTTTGTATATTTTTTTATATTTTATTCTTATTGGTACTTTATTTTGGATTATTCTGAGTACTTCTTTTTGGTAGATTTGTCGTGTTTTTTATTGGTTGCTCTTGGGTATCTTTTGTTGAAGTTTATTGACGTTTTAACACGTTTTTTGTGCTTAATGAATTAACTGCGTTTTTCTTAGCTTCTTTGTGTTTTTTTTTTTTTATATTTTTTAGGGAAAGTTTTATAAAATATATTTTTTGTATATTTTTAGTTCATATTTTTACATTTTGTGATACAGTTTTCGTTCCTTCTTGATATTTTTAGTACGCTTTGTTTTTTTGTTTTAGCATACGAATTGATTGTACCTTATTTAGTACCTAACTATTTACGTTCCCTGTATTTAACCTTTTTTAAACAAATTTTCGGTAAATTCCATTATTTGCTTTTTTTTTCTTTTATATTTTTCCCTTTATTTTGTATACTATTTTTTTGTACTTCATATTCTTTCTTAGTCTTGTTTTTGCCCACTCCTTTTGCTATTATGTCAGCTGATTGACATGCGTTTGTGGCGTTGGTCTGGCTTGTGTTGCTCCTGCAGATGTTGCAAGTATTGCTGCTACTGTTGCAGCTACAGTTGTTGTTGTTGTTGTTGTTGTTGCTGAGGTCAAGTCAAAGGGTGTCACAACATGTCTGCTTCCGGTACACGCACACACTTAGCCAGACAGACACTCGCACACAAACACACACCAGAAGGCGGAGAGACAGACAGACAGCTAGACGAGGGGAGGTGTTGTTTACATATTAAAGTTGCATGACCCCCAGCAGCAATCATTGCAATCACGAAGTTGCAACCGCCACGAAGTTGCAAGTTCGTCGCGTGGCCTGCAGTCCTACAGGAGTCCTTCAGCAGGCCATCATGCTGGGCATTCCTGCATCCTGTGCGTGTGATTTGAAGCCTGGCACGTGACTAAAAACTAGAAAACACAGCAACGTGCTGCTTGCACCAATCAGCTGCTGTTGCTGCTGCCGCCGAGGCTGCCACTTTAGCTTTTTTCCCCGTCAATTTTGGCTTTTTTGGAAGATCGGGAAGAGCGGGAAAAAATTGAGAATTGTGGGACGCGGGAATTCTGAATTATTGTAAATATGTATTTGGTTGTTTTCAGTTTTTTTTTTTTTTATTTCGAAAAAAATTTAACAATTTTCATTGAAAATTTTTATCTGTATTTTCGAATTATCATCTCAAAAAGTGCGGTGAATGGAAGCAATTAATTCTTGGCAATTAGCGTATTATTTGTTTTGTTTAATTTAAAATAAATAACAAGGAATAAACACTAAAACCATTTCGTGGCAGCACTGCCTGCTGCTGCTCTCGCACCGCTCTCTTGTAACCCCACTTTCACGCTTTTCCGCTCTCTCGGGCGCTCTCTTGATGAAATTGGACTCTCTTAAGTTTGACGGCGCTCTCTTGAAGCTTTGGCGCGTGGAAAACGCTTTTCATTCATAAAAATGGCGACAAGCTTTTTGTCCGGTTGTCCCAAAGTTACGCCAGCTGGCGCCACCACGGTGACGTTGACGTCTTCGAGGAAATGCCGCCGCAAAAAATTAGCAGTAAAAAATGCAAGAAAAACCAAAAGGAAAGAGGGAAAGGGAGGAAGTAAACTGCACATCCTAGCACATCCTTGCACATCCTTTTCGCCATGTCCAACTCCGTGTCCATGTTCGTGTCCGCCCCTAAATGTCAGCGCTTGTTTTGATGCTAGCTCACGCGCCATAAACAACTTATTATTATTGCAAATGCCTTTTCGACTTTTAACTTTCGACTCTGGGCCGCTTTATCGCTGTCCCTTTTTGCCCTCTTGTCGGTTTGGGCGACGCCTTTTCCCCCAGCTTTCCCTACCAACTTTCCCGCCTTGGCTGCCGTTCAATCTGGGTTTCTTTTTTGCGTTTTGTGTGCCGCAAACATTGCCGCACATAGTACCTCCGAGAAGCGGAAACGCAAACGCAGGCAGTTCTATTTAGCTGAAGTTATTGTTACCTCTTAGGAAGGTGATCAGATGGGGTATGATGAGCTAGGGATCACTAAAGAGGATGTTCAGGTTTTCCTAGAGGTGTTAAAGAGCATTTTCTATAGATTTTTCCTTGACTTAAATCATGATGAATACTAGCCGGATAATAATAATAATGTATTTTTGGGATATATTCAAAGACATATTTTTAATTTAAATTGGATTTGTGACAAAATTCTTACAAATTTTCTATAATTTACATATTGGTATTTTCAATATATTTTATGTACGTATATATAATGTATTTTAATAAAACTAAAAACACGTCTTTATACTTATTTTGATTTACATTCTTTAGCTTTTTGGATTTGCTTTTAGATTTTTTTTTTTTTATATTTCCTTGCAGTCAAACCTTTATATTTAAAATATATTTAAAGCGTAAATTACAATTTATGTATAAATAATTACCGAAATCACCTTATACGTTTTAAATTATATTTATTTAATCCTTCAAGTTTTTAATACGTTTTTTTTTCGTTGGTATAACCATTAAACTTAGATATATAATACGAGTATATATAAAGATATTTCACTGATTAAGTTAATAACTTATGATTATTTAATTTAGTTACTTATTATTTAATTAACCGATTTATTTACTTAGTATTATTAAAATTACATTAGTTTAAATCCCACGTTAAAGTTTTCAGACAAAACCCTTCAGCTATTACCTATAATTAAACCCAATATAATTGCACTAATTGAGCTGAAGCTCCCCCAGGGTATACCTGAAACTTCTACCCGCCAGCGGACTCATTACTTACCGAGTTTTTGCTACCTTTGTGTCCGCCGTACACTGACTTTGGCAATCTACTCCGGCGGATCAGTTTGCCACGGATTCGGGTGAGGCAGGAGGCGGTAGAAGTGTGGCAGGACGTTGCTTAAGTGGCTCCTGCTTGGCCTCCGTCCATGTCAAAATCTATCTCATTGGCCTGTGCCAAGTTTTTGACTGCGAACTGCGAACTGTTTCGCCTGCATTTCAATGCAACTACGCCCCCGACCACGCCCCCTCCGATACTGTCAAAGTTTTATCTACGAGGTTGCCCTGTACAATATATATATCTAGTATTCCTTTTTTTCGTTATTGCCTCCTGTTCTCCCTTTTTTTGTGTAATTTTTTTTTTTTGTGTGTGTGCGCTTATAAATCATAAATACATATTTTACGA
>JAEIHY010012448.1:0-18529 GCA_018904565.1 Drosophila tsacasi
TTATGAAAAAAAAAATTTTTTGATTTTTTTTTTTGTTTACATGTATCGCCCCCCTTAAATAAATTTCCCTGGTCCACAAAAAATGCAAACAAAGGAAATTTAAATTATAATCCCAAATTTAAAATTGAATTAACTGAGAAACAAGCATTGACAATTATGTGTGTGAGCTGGAAACGTGAATGAGAAATGCACTCGAAATATTGTTAACAGCTAAATAAACACTCGGCTAAAACAACCGGCTTAATAAGAGCAACAATAATTACAAGGTGCAAAAATAACAACAACCAGCAGCTGTGTGTAAAACAACACAAAACAAAAGTTGAACAACAACAAAAAACGGGGGAGTTTCAAGGGGGAAGCTACGAGGTGAGGTGAAAGGTGGGGCGCCAGGTGAATTGGCGCTGAGCCATCAAAATAACATGGCGCTTGCCCGCCCATTTTTCCGTCCCATTTTCCCGCCCCTCTTTATCCTCCCTCCCAGCATTTTCAGAACAATACAATTAACACATGTCTGCGGATGACGACGGCTACTCGGCAGGATGTGTGTTCCTTTCACCTTGCCCTCGTCCGCTTTGCAGCACATCCTTCCTTCCTTCCGTTAGTCTTTCCGCCCTTTTTCCCGCCTCCCAAAGCCCAAATGCCCAATGACATGCTAAATGGGAGTTCTCGGCCACATTCCAAATGGATGTCCATCGCATATAGCCATGTTAACATGCCACCGACTCACTGCTACTTGCTCGGCTTGCCTTCCATTTAATTGGCAGCTTTTTAAGTTTTTTACTTATTTCGTTTCGTTTCGGTTTGGGAGTATATTTTATTTCTGGTTTGCCTGTTAATTAACAACCTCTTCAACGGCATCGTTGTGAATGCTTTTTAATTAACATTTGAGCCTCACTGGACAGAAAAGGATGGATTTTGTTGTTTGGATAAAACTTTTCTTATTTATGCTTTAAACAAGTAAAATTTAAAAGTGTTTACTTTTTTACCTTGTTTGGTAAATAGAATAAAACCCCTGCAATTTCCTGATTGCAAATGTAGTAATTTTATTGCAATATTTCTTAGGCATAATATATTAGTTTATTCATAATCCCAAATTTCACAAACTAATCATCTCCAAGTGCAGAAATACATCTCTTTAATGCCTTTCCGCACTTGTCTAAATAAAATTGAATATTTAAGAGATCACCAGAGAATCAAATCCCATTTCTGCGTGTTTGTTGAAAAATGTTTAACATGAAAGCTTTTTAATCCCTTAAACCAGTTCCGTTCCATTCGAGTTCGTTTGAGTGCAGCAAACCGAAAACAGAGAAAAAGTTATTTCCAATTCAAATACAACTTTTTATTTTTATTTTCTGACTAGTTGCTTACGCCTTTCGGGCTTGATACAGGTGTTGGGCAAATGTTTGTGCCAAACCGATTTTTTGTTGGCCATTTACAATGCAATCGGTTCAGGCTTTTTCGGCCGTAACTGTAGTTGAAGGTTGGTGAGTTGCTGAGACCTTGAAAGGTTTTCCTTTGGAACTTTCCACAAACTCTAATGCACATCCCTCATTTGCACGTACACAGGCATTCCAGGATATCAGGATACTCCCCCTACCCAGAATCTGTCATACACACAAATGCTGTCACTTTCCTTCTAGCTTTTCCAGTTTTTCCATCTACTGTTGTTGCACTTCATGTTGTTTTCTTTTTTTGTTGCTGTTAGCAAGCTTTTAGTCTGTCTTTTGTAAATGTCTTTTTCTATACTGCCTACTTGCTTGTTTTTCTTCCTGTTTCGGTTGCTTCCTTCCTTTATTTTAGCTCTTTTTGCGGCATTCGCCAGATCTTCGGAAAAGTGAAAAAGACCCCACTGCGAGCTTAGCCTTTGTACGATGAAATGTCAGAGGCGGTTAAGGAATGACAACTGAAGCCACACACACACAAGCTTGAGAGTTCATCGCTTACCACCCGGCGGGGGGCCTGAAGGTTGTCGCTGCGGTTGCAACGACCTTGTAGCAAGCTCAAGCAGCGGGAGCCATCATGGCCCACAAGAGTGGTAACAATTATGGAGGCTCGTTGACAAAACCAGGCGGGGGAATTTGAAAACCACTCAAAGTGGATGGATGGAGAAGCAAAATAATTATAGTCAAGCTTCCATCAGTATAAGTTAAGTATTAACAGAAGAGTGTAATCAAACCATTGTAAGGCTCAACAAAATATTTAAAACCTATTTTCTTAAAGGTTTTGACAGTGACTCAGTCTTAAAACCTCAATATTCAACACGCAATATGCAAACTTATTTCAAAACAAAACCAACTCCAGCTCTTAACCGTTTTCAACAAGTAACTACTATATTTACTTTTACAATGGTTGCAAAATTCAAATCCCTTTCGCCTGCTAGTTAAAATGCTGAAACTCTGTCAGCAGTTATTATAGGTACATATATGCAACCTAAAATCAGCAGCAAACTGACATAACAATTTCAACAGCAATAATATTTACAGGAGTACAGCTCCAACAAGTAAACCAAAATGAGAAAAATCATCACATATATTTTAGGTGCTAACTAACAAGGTTTACCCATAATCAAGCCTTGCTTTCATTTGTTACCTTTAAGATTGGACAGAAATTCTGGAGCTACCTATTGTCTATTAACCTTTTCTTTCTCCCACAAGTTGATGTTGCCATTTTCAAAATATTTTTCCCTCTTTTTCTGACATCTTCTCCTGCCTTAAGTTGATGCTTTTGGCTCAGTAATTACTTTCGCAGACGTATCAGAAATTTCTTGATTATTTTTTTTTTAGATTTTTCCTTCTAGCCGTTTGCTGTGGATGACATTTTTCAGCTAATTTCCACTCACATTTCATACATTTTCCGTTTTGGCCTGTTATTGGCAGTGCAATTTCTGTCCACTTCTCTCCTTTTCCCATGTTTATATTTTTCTCGGTTGCTGTTTTTTTTCTTGCCAGTGGCATTCATTAGTTGCTTTCGCTCCCCCGAGAACTGTGAGTATATCATTTGGAAAGAATTTTCCGTATTTCCCATAGAAAAATACTTGACTGCCTGCGCTTTCTCGCTCGTTGAGTTCCCATTCAGTGGCCGCTGCCTTCCTTGGACATTTTCCATTGCACAACTTGTGCTTATTGTCTCCAGATTGCTTGGCACTCGCTTGTTTTTTCAACGATTTCCATTTTTTTTTGTGTTGTTTTGTTTCTGGGTTTTGGGCGACTTTTTAAGCCGGCGCGGGTCTTGACTTGTGCTTCTGCCGCTGCTGTGCTCCCCATAATTTATAGCTGCTTCTAATATAAATTTCAAGAAATTATTTCCCACTCTCTTCGGGAACCGAAAAAAGCAATATAAATTCTCGCAACTAATTGGCAATGTTTCTGTCGTCTTTTTGCGTGGTTCACTTGGGTGGGTTATGTGGAGCGGGGAGTTTCAATGACTTTATTTTATTACACTGTTAAGATTACACATGAGCAGGGCCTCATCCGTCCCCCTTATCCCTGCTATCTTTCTCTTTAAATGTTTCTCTTGTGCCACACATGCTGCTGTGGAAATTCTTGGAATGCCGCAAAATCTGTTAGCGGCTTCGTCACTTTATAAATCATACCAAACTTCCATACAGCGGGGGGTACAATGGAAATGAATATTTAAATGGAATGAAAGGTATTTATTAATTATTGGATAATCAAGACCATAATCTTACGAATGCTGTGACATGCATACTGTCAAATATGTATACCCTATAGAAGAGACTTCAAGAGACTCTTAGTAAATATTTAAATATAATGAAAAATATTAAATAATTAATTTTTGATAATTGTTTGGGCTGTAAGAGCGTTTTTGGATTATATTACGTAAACACTATCAGATATATTCTTTAAGAAGATACTTTAACAGACTCCTAGTATTGCGACCGCAACTGTACACATTCATTCATAGAAAAGGGCAAGAATGGGGAGAATTTAGGGAGCGACGAGAGCAGTTTGTTAGTTAATCTGACAGAAAACGGTTTGTCAGTGGCAGAATGATATGTATCTTTGTATCTGTTGAATGCATTCGCAGTTCGCTTTGTTTGCTCCACGAAACCGAAATCATTCACAGCGTCCCTCTTTCACTGCACGTCTACCCATCTCTCTCTGTGGATATCTACCCATCTCTCTTTCTCTTAGCATGCGTGTGTGTGTCAGCGGGCATTTTAGTAACTAACCCAAGACACATGTGATGAGATGCCGACTTTGTGATTGATTTCGATGATGAGCTTGACGAAGAATTCATTGTAATTCATTGAAATGCAAGGCTGATCCGCCGGCTTAGCCCATGGCTTCGGTTTGGGGTCAAGGTGGGATGGCTGGATGGGTATGGGTTGTCTTGGTGCGTTCGCAGTACAGTTAGAACTCTATTACGATCTGCGATCACGTTTGGCATGATTCAAAGCTGCGAACAAAGGCATAAATATTTTATTACGTGACGGGGAAAACTTAAATGTTGTGGCCGGAATGGAAGAGAGCGAGACTTTTAGTTTATGGTTAATGTCAATCGCCTGTGTGGATGGAGTTATGCCAGCTGCACTTGCCATATAACTTTATAAGTTTGACCCAAATCGGTGTGTCGGAAAATAACTTTATTGAAGTGGTGAATTGTTGGAGTCAAAGAACTTTACTTTCTGGTTATTATGTAAGAATTTATTATAGGCAATGAGTCAATAGTTTATTTAAGCCCGATTGTTGACGGTTATCTAGCATCATCTTTTCGGCGGTGCACGAGAATTCTCAAGTACAGAGTCAGCAAATAAATAATAATTAAAAGAAAAAATTTACAAACTTCATAAACAATTAAGCCACTATTTTCTTTAAAAGGCTGTGATTTATGTTATTGCTTCATTGATTTCATTTCATTTACACGAGAGGGTCAAATCATTTAGATATTTTAAACAGGCAATTCAATTGAATATCGCCCTCATGAAACCAAATGGAAACTCATTACCATTATTGTACAATTTATGACCTAAACTAATCAACCCTAAATGTTTTCAATGAATCAGTGCTTAGCTTACCATAAGTTCTTTCTCTTTACATAAATCTCAATGTAAAGTGTTACCATAATGTCGTATGTTGTGCAGTCACAAACATATAATAAATTTCCGGTGTCAAGGACACTCCTTCCCATTCCTATATACCCTTCATAATTCGTACTTTATCGCCAGTAAAACCTATAAATCGAGCGGAAAGACTGGTGTAGTTGTGGTAACCAAATATCCACCAAAAACCCCGCCCAAATGGGAAATTAGATTTTATTTCACGCAACACTTGCGAGTGACAAAATAGCAACGGAAACAACTGCAAGCGGCTGAAAATAACACGCTTGTCAAAGAGTCGCGTTGACGATAAATCATGACCGGCAAACGAAAATATTTTTGTTGACGCGTTTGTTGCAGGTCCATTGCGAAATGCTTGCCCTACAATTTCCGCCTACACGTAACCCCTGTTTTTCCTCCCTCTCCCCTTGGGTGGATCAACAAAAAAAAACAAGCCGCAAAAGACAAATTGAAAGTCGTGTTAGCCCGTTCATGGGTAGGGGTTAAAATGCAGAGAGAAAAAGAGTCACGGTCACGCCGGTTATTCAACGCGCTAGAAAAATAAATAAAAAACTGTAACTGAACTGAACTATTGAACTGTAAACAGAAAACCAAAGCGCTCGCAGCTGAAAAACCTATCCAACTAAACTAAGCCGAAAATAAAAGAAACGGATGGAAACACAGTATGACTTCTCTCGAGTGAACTTTAGTAAAGTTAAACGATTGATTTAATTAATTTCTCTTACTGAAAGTCTTTTGTTTAATTATAATAATACCATTTCTCTCTAACAATTCTATTGGGTAATTAAATACAGAGATACGTTTTTATAAAATTAATAATATTATGTATTAAAAAAGTATATCATGGAAAAATAATTAATACTGACATTTTTAATCGATTACTTTCAAAGCAAATGTAGTTTCCAATTTTTCAAATTCAAAATAAGAGGTTTGACTGTACTCTTGCTACGCAAAGATACAAACGTATCTAAGCCCCATTTGGGCCTTTGTGTGATGGCGTCAGTTGTGCATTCTAATTCATCAAAGGCTAGCAAATAAATCAAACCGTACGCAGAGAGGGGAATAAAATTTGGTTTTTGATGATCTGGAACCGCCTCACTGACACCTGCTGCGCCGCATTGTCCCACCTGTACCTGTATCCGTATCTTCAGGTGCTCCTCAATCTCACCCGCACACTCGTAAATCCAGGCAACAAAAGGTCAAAGGTGGCCTGGCAAACGTCTTCATTCAGGGTACAAGTATATTGAAGTTGATGCATTGCCCGGCTGGCCATTAAAAATTTAACATAAATCTCTTGTGTCAGTCATGCCACTCCGGGAAAAGCCCCCCGAACTGAGTTAGGATCTGCCTGAGTATCTGTGTGAGCAACAGCGATGGTATCTGTGTGAGCGTTGTGCCTGGTATGTGTGTCAAAAAGTCGCTGCAAATTGCAAACCCATTACACACATGTATAAAGTATAAGAGCCGCGATTAGAGAGCCAAGGCAAAAAAAAAAAGGGAAAAACTCCGGTGAACGAGAACACACCCAGCCTAAGTGTGTGCTTGAGGTGTGTGTTCGTGTCCCTCGCAAGTGTCACACAATTTCGGTTGGATGCACAGTGGAATTAGAATTGGAAAGTCTTTAAGTTTGGTCAAAATAATGGGATTTAATCAGTTAAAAGATGCTATATTTTAATCCTTAGTTGTAACTATTTTGGGGTAAAATTCAGTTTTTAAATACCAAACAGTTATCACTCTATAAAATGATAATGAAATTTATGCAAAGCCTTATAAAACGACTTGATTAATATCCCAGCATTTTATTCAAAGGCGATTTGTGACCACTGTGGAGCCCAGCTCATTTGGCATCACAAATGTTGGATGTGAGTGGCACATGAAAAATAACCGAAACTTATGGGAACCAAAAATTGTCATGCATTTTTTGACAGCTAAATCAATGAGCATATTTTTGGGGCCACGACAAGAGTGGAATCCAATGCACTCAAAGTCACATGGAATATGGAATTTCGAATGCTGAATAATGCAGCTAAAAATTCATAATGGGGGGTCCGTTTCTGTGGCAGCTGGCAGGTTGACAACAATCTGCATTTGAATGCGTTTTAATTAATGTCCGCGGCCGGCGATACGATGATGATAATGATGATGACTCAATTTCTGGTCGACTGCGGCTTTCAATAGATCGCTGGAGTCGGTTTCCAATTTGCGGCCAAAAACATTAACCCATTGTGTGCCATTGTTTGACACAACGTAAATCTCTTTTGCAGGCGCGTCACAATTTATGACATTCGAAATTGTTGGCAGCGAAGACGGCAAATTGAATGCCAATGCCAGTTGGCCGTTGTCAATAAATCGCCTAATTGATTCGATTGGCATATTGAAAGCCCAGTAGCCGACCCCCTGATGTCTCTGCAATATGATTAATTTCTACTCTTTCATTTCTCTGTCAAGTTTGTGCCTTTTTACAGCTGTGTCTCTGGTAAATTGTTAGAAATTTCCAATGTCTCCGGTTGCACTCGGCTTGCATTATGCATGAGGAGCGAGATTCAAGTTCGGTCTCCTCGGTTT
The DNA here is from genome assembly GCA_018904565.1 of Drosophila tsacasi. Lineage (NCBI taxonomy): Eukaryota > Metazoa > Arthropoda > Insecta > Diptera > Drosophilidae > Drosophila > Drosophila tsacasi. The sequence continues at coordinate 7,646 of JAEIHY010012448.1, forward strand.
GTTCAATTGACATGCGGACAAAGCCCCAGTGCGTTTCATCAATATTTCATTTCGGCATTTCGATTGGGCATTTATAAGCGATTTCCTTTTATTACACAATTTTATTTCAATTTTATTGGATTCCGATTGGGAACAATGCACTCGTGAGGTCTTAAAACGAGACTCACGAACCCTAAGGTGTTTTATTTATGCCAAGCTTTATAGTGGGCTCTGGGTGTGGCCTTCAGCTGACTGACTGACACCTTAACACTTTCGCTTTTCAATAAACTCAACTCGATTTAAGGAGGCTTTCGCGTTAGTGTGATTTTTAAGCAGAACGTTTGAGTATTTTTAAGGTATTTTTTTCTCCAGCTAATCCAAAGTGAATTTATTGCCTTTATTTTCTTCTAAAATTTCTTCAGTTTTATTTTTGGAGAATAAGCTATTCAAGGCAACAAAGTCAAGGTGATGTCCAAAAATAATTAAACGCATTTTTAGTCGCCGGCAAAGGGAGACTCGCGAGTGTGTTGTGCAAGCCAATAAATTTGATCACATTTTTCTTTGATTTTAATGAGTCATAAATCAAATTGTGTAACTTGAGTATTAGTATGAATATTTATTATATTTTTTCGTGTTAAGAAATGAAGAGTTTTGCAGGAAATTATGTTTATAATATAAAGAATGATTAAGCTTAATGTTTGCTAAGCTAATTAGTAATTAAAAAAAAAAAGAATATGAAAAATATATGTGATGTTCCTTCCTTGTAATTCACTTATTAAAACCTTTTTTTAATACACAATTATTATTATAATTATTTTATTTATACTATAAATCAATCAATTGATGCCAACCTATGAAATATATTGTTCAATATCTAAGTCAGAAGCATCAGCCTCCCATAACACTTAGCCCCAAGTTGTGGAAGTTCCTGGAAATGCTGTCAATAAATCTTGTAGTCTTTCATCGCCCATTAAAGCAACCACAATTTACATACTCCATGCTCAACTGCATGCATATCCATATTTGACCAGCTACCATTGTTACCCCATGCCCACCCCCTGGCTGACCATCTTACCTGCGGTGCTCTACACCTGCTGTTCATCGCGCTGTGCGCTTCATCGACCACAAATCGCAGATCGCAAATAGCTGGAACATTGAGCAGAGACCCTCGAGGTCGGCTCATAAACTAAACGCTATCAAAAAGCCAAATGCTTGCTGGCTTGGTTAATCACTTCATCAACGTCCAAATCGCCGGCAAATCAACCAGAGATGGGAGGAGGCAAATTGGATTCTAGAGTCGAATGCAAACAAATCTCAGACCATCAAAATATTTTTTAATACTCTGACAGGAATTATTTTAAATTGAAAAATTTGAACAAGGTAATATATTTTTTGTTTTGTTTTTGGTTTGAAGTTGGGGGCTTTGTATTTTACAATTCAATACCTATATTATTAGACCTTAGTTTATTTTTAAAGGTTTGATATTTATGATTTTGTGAATTTAATATTTAAGGATGATTGCCGGCATATATGTATCTTTTAAATATAAACAAAATGCAGTTATCAATGTCGCAGTTATATGCCAAAATTCTCAAAAATATGTGCAGACGGTTAATAAATTATTTAATAATATAAATAATTACCTGATTTTTCTACTTGGTATATAATAGTATACTAGAATATTTTTTCAGAGAGAGTATTAACTTTGCTTCCCAAATTTTGGTATCTCTTAGTCGTGGCCTTCGTGTCCACCGCAGGGCAGTTGCAACAGTCTGCCAGTCCGCACTTCATAGCCTGAGACTACGGTGCACTAAGTGCACTGGAAGAAAATATAATTCATCAACTGTTCCTGTTTCTTGTAACCCTAAAACTATATTTTATTTACAGTTTTTTATTTTTTTGAGTTATGAATTTAATAAACATTTATGAATTATACGAAAATCAATTTTTAAAATGTCAAAATCCAAATTTTGTAATATATGTATCTTTTAAAGTCGTGATGTCTCTCAAATAAATAAAGTAGGAAACAATTTATGTATATTACTTAAATCTAAAAGCCCAAAATATTAACTTTTGTTAAGCGGCATATCTCCCTGTGTAATCCGTCATCTTGTGGTGGAAAATCTCTGCTCTACGTGGCTCGAGTTCGGTTTGCGACTGCCAGACAGACGGCGACTGCCAACTAATAATTGCCAAAGGCAGGGGAAAATGCCGGGGAAGACTGGCAAATGAATTTGCACAAAGTTGCAAATCATTTGACAGGCGGCGGTGGCTGCTACAAGATTTCTGCTCTCTTGCTGCGCTCTTGTTGGTTTTTGCATTCCGCTAGCGCGTTTGTGTGCTTTGCAAAAAACTTCGGCTGCTGTTGCCACTTTGATGATGTCATATGCAAATGCCCAAGACCGAATGCGAAAGATAGGGGCAAACTACGGACAGATGCCAAATTTTCATAGCCAATCTCGGCCGGGGCATGTGGAAATGACAAAGGTGATGCTAATGGTGATGGATATCGTAGTTGATTATGTCTCCCGCCTCGATCGGAATGCTGTTGCGATTTGTTTGTTACTCAAAGTGTTTTTCCAGTGATTTATTCCGAATATTTGACTAATTCTTATCGCATTTTTTGCATCTCTTTTCAGGTGAGTGTTCTGGCTGTGACATTTTCGAGATTGAATTTCAAGCAATGCTTAAATATTAGTGGAAGTGGTAAGCTGAAGTGAGGAAATAAGCTGTAATATTTTGTTCTTTATATTTGGGTTTTGACTTATTCTTTTCGTTAATACAGGGTGGGCCATTTAAGGTAGTTAATTCAAAATTGAATTAAAAAATTAAAAAATACCTTCCATGCCTATAGTTTACCTTTAACTTTAAGGTTTTATGTTCAAGTCTTGTTAGGGCCTTGTTTTCTGTGACTTCTACTCCTCGTAACTATCCCATTTCGTTTACGCTACAAACGCTGTAAACACTAAATTGTAGCATTTTATGGCTCCTTTTTCTTCATCCTTGACCTCCCTCAAGGTTCGCATTGTAATCAACTCGAGTCTTGCACCATTGCCACTTGGCAGGCGAACTGGCAGCCAAGCGAGCCACGCAATTTGTAACTTGTTAAGAGTGCGAGAAAGGAGGAGAAGAAGACCCAGTCCGGGCGTGACTCTGCTCCCTTGCTCCCTCCGTCCACCTGTTTGCTCCTGCGGTCGAGTGGACATATGCCTAACGATCCATTAGTCACGTCAAATCGGCAACACGAACTGCCGCAAGTGTGAAAACAAAGGAGCGACGTCGCCCGGAAAGAAGAAAAACAAATAAAAACAGACGGTGGGCCCGGAAAAATAGAAACGAAAACAATAAAGCCAAAGTGATCGTGACCAATTGTTGGCTTTTGGTCACTGGACCAACAATCAACAATCAACACCCAACTTACACTGGCAGTAGCAGCAGCATCAGCAACATGCAACACCGACAGCAACCCATCCAATGTGCGACATCGTTTGGATATCTGCAAATATTTGCCCCTGTTGACGAACTTGCGGCCATTTCTGCCCCTTTTTCCCACTTGGCTCTCACCCACTTAACCCTACACTGCCATCACTCATTGCGGACACTCTCCAGCAGCGACACCGAATGTGCATAGACTGTCCATCAAGTGACCACAAAATGTTGCCAACACTATGCGACGGACCAGAAATGCGACCAGACCAGAAATATCCGTCCGGCTTTCCGGTTATTCACTCTCACTCGCAGAAATATGTTTGTGGCAGCAGTGTCAAGTCATTAAATAGGGTTTGAAGACAGTTTTAAAATTAGGACAAAGCAGAGTCAACTATTATATAAAGATCCTATAGTTACGTCAATTTCTTCTAGAAACAAACCCTATTTAATGGTCTTAAAATATAAACCATTTCCTCTTAACAAAAAACTCTTAAGGTAATTAAATTCCACACCCCAGGTAGATGTTAATTTCCCCACTTTTACCTGCTACCCTGGTCTTCCTGTGCACCAGCATTCCTGCTTGTGGCCAATTCCAAGCCATTCCGATGGCATTCTGTCTCCGTTCAGACACCTTAAATCAAATATGTATATATTGTAATGGGACGTGACAGGTCGTACTTTATGCGGCTCTGATTCATCATCAGGCGGTTCTTCATTGTCAGCTGCGGCATTAAGAGAATTAAATTTATTTGCCATCTGCCAATGATTTGACAATTGAATTTGCGAATTAACATCGGCATTGGCGAGAGCCTTTTTATTGCATTTCAGGGACACATGTGGCCCATGCAAATGAACACATATCCAATTTTCTGTTGGGAAAATAAACCAGCTAGGACAACAGCGAGAGAAACAAGCTAAATCCATTTAGGGCGCGCAACCAGAGAATCCAACCAAAAACTGGCACCCCCAATAGCTCGTTCCTTTAATACCCGGCACCTATCCCAATGCAGGAAAGTGTGTGCAGGGTGCAGAAAAACGAAATTCCAGCAAATATTCCGGAAGCAGAAAAAAAGTGCAGAGCAAGAGATTTTTGGGAGCGAAATTCACCCCTTTTTTTAGGGAATAATCACCCCAAACTCTAGAAATTCAGAATCGCAGCTTCCTCACGTAGTGTGCGTTATTTTTTGTGGCCTTGTCGGACAAGGGTATGATGACTTTATCAAGGGGATTGAGTTCTGACAGATCCTGGACGAAGCAATGTATATTTTCGGCTGCTCTTTGGCAGGCAGCCATAAAGTTTGATGTCTCTTTAAGTTTTGGGAAAGCGATTAACCTGTTGAATTTGGTGTCTATCAGCATTTGTTCTGATGGTTATGGTGGTGGCTGAATTACAAAGTTTAGCTAATGGTTTAAATATTACGTTTAGTAGTATTTAAATTAAAATATATTCAATGAAAGTTGGCTTAATGCTTTGTATACAATTTTAATATTCTTTTTAACTTATTTCGAGCATTTTTGTTCACCTCCTCTTAGGATGTAGGAATTGCATTCAGTTTAGTTCAAGCGTGTCTCCATTTTCGTCTTGCCTTCTAAAGTGGTATTTTCATGGCTAGGATTTTGTTTCTGGCCAAGTGCAATTCAGCTCATGTACTGGCCTGGCCTGCTTCCCGTCCCCATACTGAATAACATGCTGCCAGAGGGCCGCAGTGCCATTCAAAAGCATCCACGAAATGGGTCTAGTGCATGCTCCGCAGCCTTCGTCCTTCGCCTCCTTTGTCCTTGGCTTTGGGGCTTCGGCTTCCCTCTGCGCCGTTTGCGAGCAAACAAATAGAAAACGTTGCCCGCTGTTTGTCGCCATATGTTCTGCTTGGCGGGGGACTCACACACCCAAAGCGTACGGAGGGGGCTTCTATGACAGGAAAGGGGTCTGGGGTCGGGTTCGGGTTAGAGTCCTGGAGTAGCAGCAGCAGCTGTCCTGCTGCACTGGCTGCCCGAAATTGAGTTTTTGGCCACGACTTGGATTTATTTGCATAGTCGACACGAAAGCATTTTAAGGCTTCCACAGGAATGTTTTTCGGAGTACGGTCAGTTCAGTGAGTTTGTGTGCGTGCACTGTGGAATACAGTGGCATTTGGATAGTAATTTTAGAATTAAGTAACCTTAATACTTACATGCAGACTTGGATATAATTCTAACATTTTAAATAAATATTTTATGGGACTAAAAGTACCTTGTTCAGAAATACTTTGGTGCTGCCATTGAGCTTTGTTTGGTCTAAAAAAAATGTTATTTCAAATTAATAGTAATTTATTTTCTTCAGTTTTTATAAAACTTTATTCAAAAAAATTTAAAAGTTTCCATTTATTTGTTATTCTTTGTTTCTTTGTTTATTTGTTTAAATTGTTACTTTTGATGTAGTTTTCCATTCGTCTTGTTATTACTAATTTTTTATAGAGCTCCCAAGTGACCCGAAAGCCTTTTGAGTCGGCTTATAGGCTCAAGAGTCCTGAGACCTGAGTCCTTGCGTCTAGGCCCTGGTCCTTGGTGCTTCTCCTAATCCTCGTATCCTGTCCAAGCCCAGGCTGGAGCTGATGTGTAAATGCCGTCATAATGCTTGTACCGACGTCAGCTTGACAGCTTTGCCCACCAGTCCAAATTGTGGGCGTGGCACGTGGCTGACCGAAAGGAACGGAAGGCTGAGCAACCGTCAGGGATGAGGACGGCGGACAGCAGGCTAACACACACACACGGGACCTCGTGGCAGCTTATTAGTATGCAGCTGTGCTCGCTTTTTGGGTCCAAAAAGGGGGGCTTTTCGTATCTCTCCTTAACTAACACACACACACTCTCTGAGCTCATTTTCCTGCGTGGAAATTCGTGTTCCTGTCATGATTCAGTTTGCTTTAATTAATTCCGTACTCCATTTGCCGGGGAATCCCCAAACAGTGGCTTAAATTAACCGTTACACGACAGCTGCCTTCGATTGTCAGTGTGAGCCTGGAAATTCACTTAATTTATATGAGTTTAGATAGTTTGGGATAATTGTTTTAGATTGTTTTGCGATCAGCAAGAATTTTAGCTATTTTTCTTGAAATCTCTTATGAAATTAGGAATCAATTTACTTGTTTCTCACAATAAATTAAATTAAATATGTGGAAAAAAAATACAAATATATGTAGTTATAAATTCAACGAAACAATTTCTTTAATCAAAAAAACTCCTTAAATATAAATAATTTGTTCTTTTATACCCTTTCCTTTAAGTCCCAATTGAAGGCACTCATTCCCTGTTGTAAACCCGAGGCCAGAAAACCCTCAGATTAATGGGTTTGCCCATCACATGCACTTGGCACGCTTTCGTTGAACCAATAAAAAACAATTCAAGAACGCACAGCAAAAACTCACGGGACGCACTTTCAATTCAGTTTTCGCAGATTTCGCAATTTTTGATTACATTTCAATCTCATCCCGCCACCAAAATCGCTGCGAAATATCCGAAAAACATAGGAACATTCTGCAAAAAACAAAGAAAATTCTGGCGAATGGTACGAAAATGAAATTGGCGCGAAAAGCATTTTCCAATGTGGGCGGCGGTGGGCGTGGCCCGAGGTCAAGCAGAAAATGCAGCTGGAAAATATGTATCAAAATTAAATTTCAATCGAATCGCAATTGCAAACCCAATGGGAATGGAAAATCGTGGCGAAATGTTGTTATTTCACCAGTGACTTGTTGTGAGTTGCGAGTTGATTTGTAACTTAATTTATGCCATTTTCTGCCCAAGCATTGAAAAACATTCCCCAGCCTCGTTTTCGGTATTATTCGGTTATCATTTCAATTTGTAATTCAGTCGAGAGCAGCTTAGTTTTGCATCGAAATACATGTATGTTGGGAAAAGTCGAAAAAGGGGAAAATTCCCACACACAAACGCAAACAAAGACACACGCATTTGGCAACTTTTGGGGAAAACTGAATTTCCTGACTTGATTAACTTGCCATTGGATTGAAGGGTGCCATCTGATATGTGGTCTGTGATTGATGAGCCTTGTTTGCTTTAGAAATTTTACCAGTTTGTTTCGAATCTCGAATAAGCTGCCGAGGTAATTTTGAAAGTCTTTACATATCTTGTGGATTTTATTACTTAAATTTTAAATTAAACACCAAAGCTGGTGTCAGGACTTTCTGTTTTGCAAGAAAATTAGTTCAACGCCTCCAGATTCCAAAAACAAAACAACACACATGATTTATTTTTGCATTCATTCTTCCTTAAACTGCCTGCACATTGGCGCTCTTCTTTATGTTTTGTGACACATTTTTAATTTAGCTCAGTGAAATAATATATAAACTATATAAACGTAGCCAAGGCTTTGATATTTGGGTTTGGAATACGATTACTTTTCTGGGTCAGCCTTCTTTTTCGAGTTGGAACCGTCATTGAAGTATTGTATCTCGCCGGAGGCCCAGATGCAGTAGATTATCGCCGTGATGACCAGCACGACAAAGGCGACCCAGAAGACCATGCGCCACTCTCCCATACTGGTGTTCGGTGTCATCACGCCGACAAGGTAAGGAGTGATCACTCCCGTGATCGAACCGATACCGTTGCTTATGGCCATTAGGACTCCGGCGTAGTTGGGACTCATGTCCAGAGGGGTGAGCTTCATTCCGGCATAGTACGTGCCCATCACACCCATGCAGAGGGTGAAGAGGATCACGACCAGGATGCGGTGGCAGCCGGCATAGGAAGCACCGATCATGAGTATGGCGGGACCAAAGGCTGCTAAGGCCGTCATAAGCTTTCGCGTGTTGGTAATGTTCATGTAGTTCCGATTGATCAGGAAGTCGCCCACCACGCCGCTGAGCAGGGAAACGATCCACATCATCATGTAGGGCAGCGATGAGTACAACCCATTGTGCTTGATCGAGAAGCGCATAACGTCGGCCATGTACTTGGGCAGGCAGCTGACCATGATGTAGAAGCCCCAGTCGTGACCGATCTGGGCGCTGATTAGCGACCACATGGGTATGTTGGTGAAGATCCCTTTCCAGGGCGTACTCGGCAAATCCTTTCTTTTCGGGGGAATCTCCCGTATCAGGTACTCCAACTCCTTCTTACGGATGCACGGATGTGCGTCGGGAGTACTGTAGCACATCGCCGTGAAGAGCACAAACCAAACAATAGCCATTAATCCGAAGAAGTAGAATACCCACGGCCAATCGAATTGGTCCAGAAGTAGCCCAGAGACATAGTTGCCCATAATGCTGCCCACCTGCCCGCCGCCAAGCACCAGGGCGCCCAACATTCCGCGCTCGCGCTTCGGCACCCAGGAAGCTAACAGGCAGCTGAGGGCCGGAAACGTTGTGCCCTCTCCAAGTCCCATTAGCACACGCAGCACGACAAGACCATCGGCACCGGTATAAACGATGGTCAGTGGCGTTAAGAGCGTGAATACTGCAGTAGCAAGTATGCCCAAGCTCAGTGTCCACTTTCCGCCGAACTTGTCAGCCAGAACGCCGCCGGGTACGTGCGTAATGATATATCCAATATAGAAGGAGGCCAGGATAAGGCCTTGCTTCTGCTGATCCCAATCATAAGTGCCGGTAGTACTTACGGGACGATGGTTTGTGCCCTCCTCTGCTTCGCAATAGGCTTCCTTGGTCGTATTCGAATAGTTTCTCGGGAGCACTAGTATCGTGATGGCCTGTGAGAGACAGACCCGCATTGTGTAGGCGTTCACTATGGCCAGGAAACCCATGATGGCCAGGAGCCAGCGTTGTGGTATTAGGAAGCATTTGGAGTACTTGGAGACCCCGTCGGGTAGAGGCGGTAAATCCGCCATTCAGTTCCTAATGCTTGTGTTCTTCTTTTAAAAACTTGTAACTCATCTGATTATAAATATAAATTTGTGATCAATTTATTATGAGTTCCATTCATAGCCAACTTAGATCGAAGCTTGTTATTTTGAATACATTTTCATATAAATATTCGTATTCCTTCGAAGGGTAAGCCGTCTAAGAGACTGGGCGTAGAATTTAGAATTCGGAAAGTAACGAAATTATGTTTCAATAACGAAGAATATATTTAATAACATATAGTGCTGTAATTAATATAATTTCCTAGGTATTCACAGTTTCTTCATATCCTTAAGGTCCTTAAGAAATTGTCATAAATCTTTTTTAGGTTTGATCTCCGCAGCCCAGCTTAAACCATTTCCATTAGTCCAGATCCCCTGGTGTTCTTCATCCGTTACTCTCCCCCTTAAAGCGAATCCTGTGGATGCGCTTTTTCTGTTTTTTCCCCGGCTTCTTGTCCCATTTCCCAGCTCAGCTGAGCTCACGTAATCAAGCCGCTCATTTCCCCAGTCACCAGTAACAAATCCTTCAGCTGACATTTCCCTTTTTAAAACTGCTTAACTTACTGCTTCGGTTACTGGGTGTTGTTGCACTGCTCTCCAGCCCGTTTTCCGTCCGCCTTTCCGCCGTTTTCCCTACTGGAAGAAGGTCTCCCAGCATCACAGCTCATTAATCAACTGGGAAAGCGTTGAGCTCGCCGCTGTTTTTGCAGCATCGCCCCGTCGTGTTGACGTTCACCTCGAGAATGTCACTTTCTTGGGCGTAAAATTTTCCAACATTCCGCCCACCTAGTGAAACTTTGGTTTTCGGTTGATTAATTGTTTAGTTAGTGATTAGGGAGAAAGAGTGACCGCAAGCCAAGCAAACTAAGGAGAATTTAAGCTCGGTTCCAATTAAAGGCGCTCACGAAACGCGGTTAAAAACGCGCGCTCGTTAGATAAGGCACACGCGATTTTAACAGCGTCGCTTTATTGGTTGCGGTTTCAATAAAAAAATAAATAAAAAAAGCCTTCAAGAAGCGTTATTGCCACTCTAGTGATGAGTTTTTTTATTTCACTTCATCTTAGTCAGTGCACCCTGCACAAAAAATTATAAAATATCACAAGAATTTATGCAATTTGAATATCAATTTTTGGTATAACAAAGTCTTATATTTTTCCATTGTAACAAAGATAGAATAATTCTTTTTTCTCTAATATATAAATCTATATAAATAAATATAATACATTTAATATAAAAAGCTTTTAATTAATTTATTTTTGTAAAGCAACTCAATAGATTGTTTTGCTTCTCCTTTAAAATGTCGATGGTATATTTTGAATACTATGATACCTATAGATAGATTTTTTTTCTGCTTGTCATATCGTACGGTGGCTGTGTCTGTAACATTTTTTTCCCTTATCCTCTAGAACACACTTGAATACACACACACATATCTTTGGTCCTCTTGTCTAAAATGCATCTTGCAGTTTATGTCTTGGCTTGCATTTTATTCCCCCTCCTGCGCTGGCTTTCGCGCCATTGAGTCCCGTTTCAAGAACAATTCCTTTCACGTTCCAGTGTGTGCGTGTTATTTTTATACCATGTACCGTAGGTACAAAGGTATATTAATTTTGTGCAAATGTAT
>JAEIHY010012460.1:0-67684 GCA_018904565.1 Drosophila tsacasi
CGAATTTCCGTGCCGCATATGCGACTTTTTTGCATCCATACAAATCGACCCGCCCTAATGAACATATATGCACATTATACTTTATTATTTTATATAATTATTCCTTAATATATTAGAATCCTGAAAATTAAATTCTTTTTTTAACATATTCCTAAAAGATGCATTCTAAAATAAACAAAATAAAGCCTTAGTCATAAATTTCATATATATATATTTTTTTTTTTTCAAAATATTTAATTAAACAAATTAAATTATACCGATAAAATTCTATAAGAATTAGAATACAAAAACTTTAACATAATTAATTTATATACTTATTCTTTAATAGTGTGACCAGCTGCAATAAGAGGGTGAAATCCGTAAACTTTTCCACAAAATTTGAGCATTATTCCTCTATAGTGGCAAGGTATTAATTATTGTTATCGGCGCAGCCACACTGTTCGCCAACTAAATTTTAGCAGCGTTGCAGTTTTTTTGCATTTTAATTACTTTTTCTCACCGAAAACGAAGACGTGCACGCTGACTAGTTGTGCGCGAAAACCCAGTGAAGTGTTCAATTATTAAAGTTGGCGTATGAAGAGCAGATTTAGGAATCGAGTGCAGACGTTGCAAAAACAAAAGCCGCAGCCGGAAAAGTGCGAAAACAGACGCCGCTGGTGAGTCGTAATTTATGTTTATTTTATGCCGAAATGCTAGGATATTAGTAAAGATGTGTAAATGACGCTGAATGCACTGAATTCCTTTTGTTTATTTAATGACTGGCTGAACTTCTTCCTCTTCCCCTTTACTCATTTTCCTTTTGTTTGACTTTTTGGCGCAATTCACTCGCCACGCCGGTGCGAACAAATCTCGGTGCTCTTTCTAGAGATGACACGAATTAAAATAAACTTGGATTTTTGTGCTATATTAAATGTTATTTAAAAGTGGTACTAATTTAATAAAAATTATATTTAAACAGTTAAATTGAGACTTGACAATATATATATATTTAAATATTGTAAAATTTTTAAATTTTATCCATTTCAAATCTTATATTTTAGTGTTGAAATAATTCTAGCTTGGAAGCCAAGTTCTGAATTTTACCGAATTAAAATAAAAAAAGGTTTATTACTTTTTGGGGGAAAAAAACTATCGTGTTTTTCGATAGCTATCTGCCAGACACTTGTCACTAACGCGTCTTGTCTTGTGCCACGAGGCGTGGCAACCCTGTTGCTTGGCTCTAAAAAACAAATTCCGAGAACGTATTTTGGATTTAAGTTTTATCATTTAATTGTGTGTGAATTTGAAGAATAAAAGGTGAGTTACTTGCCCTTACGATCAGCTAATGCATGCTGCCTTCGATTGAGGTTAGGTTGAGCGAAGTGCAGAATGCAGTTTTTGCTGATGGCGTTGAAAAAAATTAAACGAATTCTTTTCGCACAAGAACAATCATGGCCTGGGTGCCGAGCTCCCGATTTGAGGATGATCTAGTGGATATGGAACCGGGCTTCAATCTGATCTATGGCCAGATGGACTACGAGGAGCGGCGGAAAAAGGAGTTTATTCCGCGGCCCAAGAGCACCTACGAGTACTTGTCGGCTCGCAAGCAGCGCAACGCAGAGCTGGACGCCATCGAAGACAGCATACCCTCAGAGGGCGGCAAGGCGCGTGAAATCCGCCACAGTCTGGAGCTGATGGAGCGAATCCAGCGGATAGCTGGTACCAAGCCTCTGGGCGAGCATGCAACCATGGCGGACTGGGAGGACACTAGCACCGTAGAGCTGGAGGCGGTGGCCATGATGCGACATTTTGGTATGATGTCCATGGCCGGGGACTTTCTGCCAACGGGATCCCTCCATGAGGAGGAGCCCGATGCCAGCGTGCCGGGACAAGGAGCGTTGCTGGTCTCCCGAAACGGTCGCCGATCCTTCCCCCTTATTACGGATCCCAACTATTTTATACCCCGTAAGACCCGTAGACTACCGAACACCCCGTCCGAGGGCAATGATACTACAGCTTCTTATCACACAGCCGAAAGTTTAAGCAGCTCCATTAGTGTGTACGAATCGGCTAAATCCGATTTAGACAGCAGCGGCAGCTGCATTGCAGAAGTCCCCAAAAAGTCTGAAAAGTACATTGAGATACCATACCAACTCCTAGAGGAGAGTATCGAGGAGGAGGACGAGCTGCCAGCAGTCCGGGAGAAGTCAAAGGGGAAAAAGAAAGGACGGCGGCCAAATCAAAAGCAACGACTTGCTCGAATGTCCCCCAAAAATGGGCAATATCAGCTTTAAATGCCAGTATTAATTTACTAAACAAACTAAGAAACTCAAGTATCGAATTCAAAGTTAAACAAACAAAAGCAGAAGAAGAAAATCTAACAAAACATCACAAGAATGAAACTAGTGATAGACCTGAAAAAGTGCTGAAACCAAACAATAATAGAATAGGATCATAGATAACATTCGCAGGGGTATAACATAAGGCCCATAAACTCAGTGGCATTGAATCCAAATTACTTATGAAAACAATAGCGAAAAGGCAAATTAAATTAATTGCAAGTATAATTAAGTTTGAGTTAAGTTATAAATCAAGTTTAGTTTTTTCAAAAGCACAAGTCAAACTTTATTGACTGTAGATTTATTTCAACTTCAAGAAAACGTGAAGAATACTTTGAACAATTTCTAGATGTCGAATATTTTTTTTTTTTTTTATTTCGCCTTCAAGTTTTTTTATTTTTCAAATAGTTTATATATAAGCACTTTCGCTTCGCCCAGGGACGCTCGCTCGCCTATTTATTATAAAATTTGCACACGCTTTTGGAATAACAAATAACATAAATAAGACCCTAATTGTATTTACCAAGTTTCTAAAAAAAACTGTCTTCCCTTTGATAAACTGCTTCAACTTACCAAAGAAGAATTTCTAAGCCAATGCACTTCAATTCAAGAGATTCAGTGAATATTTTGGGGGAAAGTTTGTTCCCTCTGTCTACTATTAGATCTATTAAACCCTCATAACATGTTCTTAACTTCCATTCAATTTCCCTAATTGAATCAGTGGATGAAGCGAACGTTTCGCAAACTTATCAAAAATAATGGAGTGAGCAGTAATTCCTTAATCAATAAATACACCCAAACCCCTGCTGTTATTGTCCTTGTGTGTGGAACTATTATTAATTTGGCGAAACCGACGCGCCAATCAATTAAGCCTAATAATCTGTCCCACAGACTCGGAAGGAATACACGAGGAAATTTGCTCACAGCACGAAATAAATTCTTCAGGATTTGGAGGGGGAGTGAATGTGTTGGAATAGTCAAACTTTTAGCTATAGTAACCCCAAATTTTGTAATGTCAAATAAGTGAAATCAAAATAACAATTTTAATTGAATTAAAACTTTTTTACTTTGTTAATTTTTTTTTTGTTTTGAATAATTGTTTTTGACAGTTTGCTATAGGAAAGTATTACTGTATTTGGGTGGTGGGAGTTGTTCTGGCTCGTTTTGTCTGTCTCCTTTTCGCGACGGCTGTTGCTGCTCTCTCATCTCGTTTTTGCTCGCAGCTTCTTTTCTCGCCCGAGAGTGTGAACACACGCACACAAGATACCTTACCATGCGCCAAAACTGCAAGTTTTCAGTTTCCGTGGCAACCGCGTGCGTCTTTTGTTTCTTTCTTCTTTTTACGGTTTGCTTTATTCCTTTTCTTATTTTTGCGGGGTTGTCAAGCCAAAGTTGTTGGTGAAATTGATGCTGTAGTTGTTGTTTAATCCCGAGTCCGCTGTTTTTGTTGTTTTTGTTTTTGTTGTTACGCAGTTGTACATACATAAGTATACACGCACACTGACACACACATGAATAAATATTAATGCGAAAGCAAGAGGAGATGGTTGAAAAGGGGGGATGGAAGGAGATGGGCAGACTCTATATGCTATGTACATACATACCTACATATGGATATATGTATGTATGTATTTGTCGTCTATATGTAAACGAGTGGAAGTCTCAGTTTTACGCGATGAGCGAAAGGCGAAGCAAAATCAAAAATAAAGAAGGAGTTCGACAAATGGCGCAAGCTATTAAAATAAATATGTGCAAGCTCTCTTTTTGGGTGGACCAAATAGTAAAATATCCAGCTGTATAAGAACAGTTAACATTCAAAAGGCTTCTGCCGCAGGGCAACAAGAGATAAATTTGTTGTATTTTAATTACCTTCATGAATCATGTTGAAATAATATGTTTTGTAATGTTTTGCAATCAGACAAGGTCCACCCCAATTCCTACGCACACGAGCTCTGGCGAGAGTTTCTGACGCGACGTCAACTGAAGCTGACGTTCAAGCTGCCGAAAGGTGGGCAGAGGTAGGAAAGAGAGGGGGTAGAGCTCAAAGGAGCAACAGCCCTCGCCGGCAGCCGGCTTTCTGCCTCAGCTCAGCCGCTGCCTCTGTCACCATGGGCAGAGTTGACATCGCACAGTGGGCATGCTGTTGATAAACTTAAGCTAATTTAAAAATAATTCACTTCAGCGGAACGAAAGGATGTAAAAAAGTACTAAGGAGTTTAACCCAGAGTTTCTCACAGCTTTCAATTCTAAATGTAATAACTCAAAAAGGATAATTGCCCCACTGTGCATTGCTGAACTTGAGCTAACGTACCAGATGCTGTGAGAGAGAGGAAGAGAGAGGGCATCCCTATCTATCCCTCTACTTGTTTTTGGCGCGCGCAAGCGTAAGCTCTCTCCCGCTCTCGGGCTCTCCCGGTCTCTATTGAGGCTTTCGTTGCGAACAAGCGGCAGTTGGAAATCAACTCTCAAACAGGACGAACCGCCTGGAAACAGGATCATGGAAAATTACCGAAAGAAAAAACAAAGCCGCTTCGTTATAGTAAATTAATAGTAGTACAACTACTACTACTACACTTGTAGAGGCACTTTTTAATCGAATCGAACGGCAGCCGTCAGAGGGGAAAGCGGAGATGGCGGAGTGCAAGGACCACGAGGCTGCGGCGGCTTCACCAAAATTGGGATACAGACAAAACGCGGCTCGCAGGATACCGGATACGTCTCTTTCCCTGCCTGTCTGTGTGTGCTTGCGCGCGTGTGTGTGTGTCACATCCATCCATTCAGGAGGCTAAAAAGAAAAGAGATGGCAGACATTGCTCAGTGGTGACTTTCTCGGCAAAATCCAAATATCCAAGGAAAACGGTTCGGTTCTTTTTCGGTTTCTCCGTTTTTCGGTATCGGGGTAGTTGTTCCTAAAGCTCCAACAAGAAGAAGAAGAAGATAAGATGATGAAGCCGAAGAAGCAGAAAAAGAAGGGGAAGCCTTCAAAGAAACGTCTTCGCTTCTATTGTGCGCTCTAACAAAAAATGTGGAGAACCGTTGAAAAAGTAAGAAAATCTGTATATTCTTTTGAATTTTTCTAATTATTAATTATAAATCTTTGCTAAAGAAACTTTATAAGTGCTAGTGATAGTGCAAATCTTAGACACTGGTTGTTATCCCCAGAAGTTAACCCTTTTCAGTTCTAAAAATGTACCTTTTGTTATTCAGCGCTTAGTTTTTATGCTGTTTTTAATAACTTACAGTCCTTGTTCTATATTTGAATATAACATTGCAAGCTACCGTTTATTAATACTGATCTGTTACGAACTTTGCGGAGTATCTTTCAGACATATAAAATTTAATACAGTATAAATCAAAACAACTGTTAAATTAATCTTCAAATAAATTCTTGACTGTGTTCTTCTGTATTAAAATCGGAGTCTACAACAAATATGTTTAAAACTTAAATTCTTTTTCACAAAAATACGCTATATTTCTTAAAATCCAGCCAACATACCGAGTTGCAATTAAATAATATCCATCAATGCGATCATTTACAGTCTTTGCTTCTTGAAAACAAACTCCAATCATAAATGATTAATTAATTAACTAATTAAATATTCCAAATTTTTAAAACTCTACATTTACTTTAAATTATTACTTTTGAAGACTAGAAACTTGTTGTATAATTTATTTAATATTTGATTTAAACAATAATTAAATACTGTTCATGAGGAATGAGATTTCTTTTCATTTTCATTTAATCGTAGAACTTTAGAGAAAATGTACATCTATTGATTTGAGTTTATTAACTAACTTTATTAAATATCCCCATTCTCAAAAAAGTTTATAAATTGACTGATTATTTATTATTGTCCTATGAAGCCTTTAAAACTTTAAACCACAACTAATTGCACATGCTGCTTTTAAGTTTTTTTCCCTACTTTTTAGTTGCTGCTTTTCCCCCGCTCTTGTTTTTTGTGCAAC
Source organism: Drosophila tsacasi (assembly GCA_018904565.1). NCBI lineage: Eukaryota > Metazoa > Arthropoda > Insecta > Diptera > Drosophilidae > Drosophila > Drosophila tsacasi. The sequence continues at coordinate 6,285 of JAEIHY010012460.1, forward strand.
GCCCGCGAAATAAAAAGGAAAAACTCGAGCGTGGCAAGGGGAAGAGTAAGCTAAGCTGAAAAAAAAACGGCAGATAAAAAGTACAAGGAAAAAACTTGCAGCGCTGGCCTGGCCACTTGTCCTGTCCTGTCCGTGGTGTCTGCCGGCCGGCCGGCCTGTTAGGCCCCGTCGTCCCTTTCTCTCTCTGTACGCGCGAGTGTGTGGAGTATCTGTGTGTATTTTTTTTTTTTATGGCCATGCAATATCTTTCTCATTGCTGGCTTTTTTCCTGTTCGCAGCCTCCTTGCGCTGCTTCATCTCGTGCTTCATGTACACGGGGAGCATAAAATAAGATGGGAAAAAAGCGAATGTTCAAATTGAAATACTTTACAAAACTCGTATTTGCTTAGCCTTATCGGCCTCGCACAGATACAGGCGGCGCACACAGATAGACAGACACACACCTCGGTCCTGGCAACGAAGTTTTTGCTTCCCCGCTGTTGCCAAGAGCCGCCTGGGTTACCCCCAAGTCTGGTCTCACGTCTGAGGTTCGCTCGGCTCGGGTCTGTAACTGGTAAATAAAATGCAAAATGCTAAACAAGAAAAAATACCTACAAAAAAAAAAGTAATGAAAGACAGACCCCTAGCCAGGCCTGGCCTGGCATCTACATAATCCCCCAGCGATCAATAAAGCAGAGCAGCTTCTCTTCTGCAATTAGTGGGCTATATCATTCATCACAAACGAGAGACAGATCATAATGATCCTTGCGAGTGTGCCGCATCTCCTTGTGCAGTAACTTAACTTGATCGTCATCAATATCATTATCAGAGTATTGTTTTAAAATAGTTTCAAGTCCATTATATAAAGAGAATATATTTCATAGCCTTTTTTGAGTTGTTAAAGCCCAACGAATTTCTATCATAAGTGTGTTCAAATATATTACAATGCAGTACACAAATTTATAATCGACTTCTTAAAAGGGTTTTCTACTTACGAATTTTTTAAAAATCATTTTTTTATTTTGTATTTTTTTAACAATAGAGGATCTGAGGAATACGCCATATAAAGAGTTTTGTAAAATTCGCACTCTCCATACGTTTCGTGCATTTCTGCTATCATTAAACGCGTTTTCCCAAAAAACTAATTTTTTAAACTTTCTGGTATCACTTCCACCAGTAATTTGTATCGAATGTAACCAATTTTTCTTCATTTATTGCTCAAGCAATTCTATAAACTTCTCAGAGTAAAATTTTTTTTTTTAATTTATTTATTTTTTTTAATTTTTACACTTTCAAAAAGGAGATAAAACATGGTGAAAAATTAAATTAAAATCGTGTAAAACTCCACTTAAAATTTCCCATAGTGTAAAGCTTAAGTTTCTTCTACAGTTTTCTCACAATTAATTTCTGAAATAGACTTAAGATTCGGGCTTGTAACTAGATGACCCCCTCAAAGCGAATTTCCTTAAATCAAGCATGTAATACCTTTACTTCCCTTTTCCATTGTAATTCCCATTTTTCCACCGTTGTCTCCGTGCCTTGCAACTGTCTGTCAAATCATAAAAGAATATTCATAAATTTGTTTACTGCAATCCACTTCCTCGAATCTATGCTGAGCTCAGAGCTTACTGGCGGGTAAATCCAATCCCCTGTGTGTTAGAAATCGCAACTAATGGGCTCGGGTTAGAGCCATTAGCTGGCTTTTCTGGCTTTTTAGCCAATAAAATCAGCTTGTGCTGACCATGGCCTGGACTTGGTGGACGTTGATATTCTGACTTACTCTACCACTGGACTTGAACTCCGTTTTCGAGACTGGATGTGACTTGCGCCACAATGTCATTAATTTTGCTCGTTGCCGGTTTACTGTCTGCTCCTTTGCCCACTCAGACGGCAACTAGTTTTTTCCCTTCGACGCTTCTCTTCTTCAGAAAAGCCACTTGTCCAGGAATACACTTGGAAAATCAGGACAGTGGGTTTTATGCTAAAAAGAGACGTTTTAAATTGTGATTGGAATTGAGTTAGTTTTGAAGTGAGGTTATGCCTAAGTTTAAAGTTGAAAATATAAAATGAATTAAGACAATTGATGGTTTATTGAATTAAAATTAGGGAAAAGATAAACATATATGAATAAATATTATATTTTAATAGTCTATAACTATTTTTTTCAGTTTAGAAGTAGTTAGAGGAGACTCTCATCTCCTTCAACACAATTTCCTTTTTTTAGTTCGTCTTTTTTCAACTTGACTCGCTTTTTAGCCTTTGCCACCATGAAAATATTAGTGTGTAACTGAATGTTCGACTGTGTTGGTGAGCCAACAAAGACACGCTCCAATCTCCACTGTACAGTGTGCATTTTACACCACCCCACCACCATTTCCACCCACTCAACAACCCCAACCGTCGCTTTTCAGTCTGCAAAATGTGTGTGCGCTTCGTTTGAGTCTTTAATTTTATTTGATTTTAACTCTGTAACTTGTTTGTTTAGGATTCTGTTGTTGGGTGTTTTTTCGGGTCCCTTCTTCCAGCTGTCTGTGACTCACACGCCGCCCCTCTCCGGGCTTTCCTTGTTCCTTGACTGTTGCTGTGAACTTCATTTCCCCATAATTGTTTAGTCATAGGAAGTTTCCCCCCCGAAATTCCATTACAAAAAGCTAATCAAAAGTGTTCCTAGGGCATGACATTTATCTGATCGGGGCAGGAAAAAATCTCTTTCGATTTACTTTTGTTTTGTCCTGGCAGGGAGGGAGTTGGTTGGTGATAAAAAAAAGGGTTCCTCGTATAATTTTACAAAAGGCAAGACAAATTTATGGTTCTTGGCTGAAACATTTTCATCATTTATAAGGCATTGCCCTGACAGGTGACAATTTTGCAATGATTTGGGTTCAACTTTCTGGGGAGTTGTTTAAATTGAGGGTTTCGTTATGTTCACATTATCTTTTCAAAGATCTTTAAGCTTAGAAAAGCAAGTTTGGAAAACCCAAGACTCCTTCTGAGTTTCTCCCAACTTTAAACCCTGAGTAAAAGATCCGAAAACTTATTCATACTTAAAGTATTTCCTTCAGATTTCCTCCGGCTAAACTTCAACTGAGAAGTGCTCTTGAAACTAATTTGGTGGCCCTCCACTTTCCTTCCCTAAAAGCTTGAATTTGGTCCATAACATACTTTTCCAACTTTGAAATCTCTGGCTGAACTTTTTTCAGATGGCCGGCTGCTGCTGTGGAAAGTTTTGCGAAAACTTGTTAAAGTTTTTAGTGGAGTTTCATTACTCATCCGGTATCATCTGTCCTCCGTTTCCCGTTCCCGTTTCCGTTCCGTTTTGAGGTTTTCCCTTTAGGCTGTCGACACGTGCTTTGACGCATCCCCATTTTCCCCATTTTTTGGTCTCCTGCCACCAATTTTCTCACTTTTCAGCTTGAAGCTTAACCTGTGTGCAACACATGTTATCCTGTCTCCCACATCTCCGCCCCGTTTACCGTTCATATTCTGTCACAAGGCGACAAAAAGGGTTTGTGAATAATTTATCAGAGACATTTAATAATATTCTCAAACAAATTAACTGAAGCAGAGATGTGGGTTTTGGGGGGAAGATGTTTGATAACCTAAAGCGCAGGTTGTCATAATCATATTGTTCGATTAAAGGACCTTTATATTGAACCAAATCGGATTAGGATTTTATTATGTGAAGTTTATAAGTGGCTTTTAAGTTGTTTATTATATAACAAATTATTGGATTACAATACAATCTCTTGAACTCGAATCCCTATAAATATAATATAGTAAATGTATAACTTAAGAAGATATGTACGCACATTAGTATCCTTTTATGTAACTTGGCCTGTCATTTATTGCATAAATCGGGACTCTACAAATATATACATTTTTCGATTTTCGAAATTTTGAACCATAAACTGTGCTGTTCCTTGCTATATTTGTGATTAATTCTTATTTCTTTACTGTGTACTATAAAGGACAATACAGATAAGTCCCCTTTAAGTAAATTTCAGACCATCAACAACAAAGGATACCCAAAGACAACTATTCCTTGTATATATCCCTTCCTTCTATATATCCCCTCCGTTGATATCATAATCCCGCAATTCAATTTGCATGACAATCGAAGCTCATTGCGAATGCAGAAACTTGATACCTTGAAACTTTTCAATTATTTAAGGATTTTATAAGGGAAAAAGTTACACTAGGAAAAGGAAGGAAGCTCCTTAAATGGCGGACACCTAAAAATAGCCCAAAAAATTGACGTGAAAAAGTGCAAAGGAAAAAAGAAAGGAAATCCGCGTACGCACATTCACACATACACGAAAAGGCACACACACACATACATATACGTGTACTCGCCCCAATACAAATGCAAAGGAAAAAATTCCACTCTGTTGAATGTTCACATACACAGACCAGCGGGATATAAAAATGTTAATAGTGGCCTGTTGAACAAGAAAAAGCAACAGCGGCAGCGCGGTCGTCGCTAGCAGAGCGGCGGCAGCGCAGCATCACCGGTAAAGTGCACGAGGAAGAAGAAGAAGCATCCTCGCTCTTCCAATGTCCTCTCTTTGAAGCGCAAGCTCAGAGAGGCAAAACGGCGGATATTTAATTAAAGCTAGTCAAGCATAACAACTACGTCATATTTTTGCAAGAGATAGAGAGCGAGAGAGTTGGAGAGATTGGTGGTGGGATGAAGTTTCGTAGGGAACTGGAGGTGGAACAGGCGGAGCTTTTGAGAGAGAGGGAGAGAGAGAGACAGCATCAGCACGCATTATGTTTAAGAAGGGGGAAAAGGCAGAAGAGCGACTACGACAGGAGTCAAGTTCGCTGACTGTTGATGCTGCTCCCTGTCTCTACCTTTCTCTCACTAAAACACCAAACCACCCACACAAGAGGAACTGTAATAGGTACATACCTACGCAAAATTTGCAATAACTAGAAGCAGTACAGTGGGTGGGTTAGGGAAAATCGAGAAAGTATTCAAATATATGATTAATCGCTATAGTAAACCAACTTTTTTTTATATAAAATGAAGTCTCAAAATAATTATTTGAAATATATTTAATACATTTTCCATGAAAACCTTTGCAACCACTGTGCGTGTGCTCCTCTCGGTACTTTACTCTAATCATATCCTTTGCTTCTATTCCCGATTCGTTGTTGTTTTTTTTTTACCGCCAAGGCTAAAAGGCGACTGCGCAGAACGAGTGACGAAAGAGGAGCCGAGAGGTTAACCGAACGACCAAACGAACGAAACCATGACCATGCCAAAGGATGAAATATTAATGCAAAAGGACGACAAAAATAGTTGACGCCGCTCTGCTTCTTCTCTTCTCTTCTGTACACCACCACCAAGTTTGTGAATTTCAGCATCCCCATGTGCTTTTCATTCTGCATTGGTGTTGGGTTGTGTGAGTGTGTAAGAGTGTGCGTAAATGTGAATGACAGTCCGGAACGTTGTGGAATCGTGAAACACAAATTATTAGACAGGATCCACAGTCCACAGTCTCCTTTTTGTTTGTATTTTCCTCTGTTTTCCTTTTGCCGTTTACTTTAATCCTTTCTGCAAACCCTTTACTAATTGCTATGTTTTTGTTTTCCACTTTTCCACAGATATGCACAAGGTGCCGAAAGCCCCGCAAGAATTCGGCGGCAGATGACAAGGACGACGGCACGAAAGCAATGCACATGGCGGCATGAATTCAGCAGCAGCAGGGATACGGATACAGGAAGCGGCGGCCAACAGGATATTGAGCCATCAACACTAGCCAACAAAGCAACGGCAACGGCAACAGCCCCAGGGAACAGCCCACTGTGAACAAAAAGGGACAAGCCCACCAATGGCCTCCACCACCGTAGTGGGATCAGGAATGGCAGCGGGAACGGGAACTGGTCCTGCGGTAGCCACCAGGGAGTTTGTCGAGGGATGGACCCTGGCCCAAACACTGGGCGAAGGAGCCTACGGCGAGTGAGTGTTGTTGGGAGATTAGTTAAGGTTTTATTTCATCAAGTCCTTGGGAAATTTCATCAGTTTTAGAATATTCGAGATTTTTATACTAGAAATGTAGAAAGCTTAGCTTGGGAAATTTAATCAGTTTTAGAATATTAGAGATTTTATACTAGAAATGTAGAAAGCTTAGAAATAAATAAATCAGAGAAAGGAGTTAGTTTAATATAAAGAAAACAGACTCTTAGAAATTTAGAAAAATAATTTAAATTTATAAAATGTTGAATATATTTTTGTAGAGTTCTGTTTAAATTTAAATATCTTACCAAAAAATATTAATATTGAAATCTAATCTAAAATAAATTATCAATGTATCTTATAAAGCTTAGAAAAATGTAATATATGTTTCAACATGATTCAACATGAGGAGAATTTAAAAATTAACAGAAAAAGGAAGCCCTGCTAAGCTTTTATGATATCTTTTTACTTGTTTTTCGAATTTATCGAATGAAGGTCCTCTCCTAGCATTATTTCAAGTCTGACTTTGCAAATCTCTTATACGTGTCCGTGTGTTTTGCCGTATGCCTGTGTGTGTGTGTGTGCGTTGAAGTCAATAAACCGGAAATGCTGCAAAAGAGCAAAAAACAAAAAAGAGAAGAACACAAAAAAAAAACAGAAAACCCGTAACTGAAACGCACTTTTCCGGCGTATTCGCTGTATACATTCATCCCGCAAAACTCCCGCTCTGTGTCCTCCGCTTTGAAGGAGCTCTCCTGTGCGCATGTCCCCGGTGTCCAGATCCGGGGAATTCGAGGAATATGGGAGCACGACAATGGCATACGGCGGCAGACTCACTGCACCCGGACGGAGAGCAGTCGATACACAGACACCAAAGTTGCAACTGCATTCTGCAGTCAGTCTCCTCCCGCGTTTAACAAAAAAACCTAAAAAAATCCCTCACTAATCCTTCGATTCCTTCTGTTCTTGGATACTACTTGTGATGCAGGGTGAAGTTGCTAATCAACCGACAGACTGGCGAGGCTGTGGCCATGAAAATGGTGGACCTGAAGAAGCATCCGGATGCAGCGACCTCGGTGCGCAAGGAGGTGTGCATACAGAAGATGCTCCAGGATACGCACATCCTGCGGTTCTTTGGCAAGCGCTCGCAGGGCAGCGTTGAGTACATTTTTCTGGAATACGCCGCCGGCGGAGAACTATTCGATCGAATCGGTGAGTGTTATGTGTATATGGATATATCTTGATATGAGTTTAATTTATGTGCTGGAGATATGCCCAGGGCAATATGGAAGGGATTTTATTTTGTAGCAAATTTTTTGGTTTATGTTTTTGGTAATAATTCAAACATTTTTCTGTTGTTGTAAATCATTTTTAGATAAAGGTTTATCAGAAAAAGGTGGTTATTTATTAGTCTGGTTACATTTTTCTAGATCCTTTTGGTTAAATTATATTATTTAATACATCTTGAACGTATTTAAACTGTGTAAAACTGTGCTTTGCTTTTTTAAAAAGTGCTAGTTAAAGTAAACTTAAGGATAACAGACATTTTTAAGAGATTATACTCGTTTTTTAATTAATAATGTCTCTATTCCTTATTTAAGAAATAGTTCTGAAAAGGATACTAAATTGTTTTGAGTTATATAAAAATAAGATCTTAAAAATACATAAACTTAATGCTTACTTCAATTTTTAAAACTATTGTTTTATCAATTTCAAACCTCACTAAAACATCCTTCTATTTTATTCTCTATTTAAAACTATAGTTTTATCCTTCTATTTTAAAATTCCCTATTGCCCTTTTGTATGAATATCTTTACATTTTAAATATTTGTCTGTCAGCTTTGTTGTGTTAAATATGATTTGGTTAGACGTCTCCTTTTAAATGGCATCTTATTATTATTATTATGGCCTCTGTGTCGCGGCATCCCGACATCCGAAACTCAAACACAGACGGAACCGAAAATAGGGGGAAGGAGCTTAGGCGGGAGCAGATGTCAGACCATATAGACGTCGGCCAGACGAGGCAAATATGCCAATATGCTGCTGCTGGGATGCTGCGAACCCAGAGAAATGCCACAGACAAGCTCCACTCTTGACTGGCGGCGTGGAAATTGTTGGGTTGTGTTGGTTGGTGTCCTTTTCGGTGCTCGTCCAGCAACATCATCCAACGAATCGAAATGGAACGCCACCGAGCCTCCTGGAGCAGCAGCGGGAGAGAGAGACAAATCAGACCGACAAGTAGATACGGATCTTGATTACGCCAGTTTTCTGTCACTTGCAATGACAATTTGCCAACTGTCCCGGGCAGGGAAATTGGAAATTGAAAAGTGTGGTCTTATGGGTGGGTGTATGTGTACAATATGTAGTAGTAGGTGCCAAGTTCGTGGTATTTTCATAAATATTAACAGCTTGCTGCTTGGCTGGCAAAAGGTCAGCGGTGGTGTGTGGTGGAGTGTGGGAAAACATTGCGAGATTGCCCCTAATGGAAGTGGCGTCCTTGCATTGATTGCCACCTCCGCCGTGCTACTCATTTCCTTGGAGTTCTCCCCCTGATTTCTCCTATTCCCAATCGCCGCCACTGCCACCACCATCATCATCATCATCACTATTGGCTCTCTCGGTATCGTCCACCACTTTGCTCCTCCGCGGGGGATGTGTTGCATGGGGCGAGCTGGTGTAATAATCAATGTGGCAGCCATATTTAGTCCCCGGTTGCTAAGCCATTTTTAATGATAACTAGTGATGTGAGTGCCACAGAGTGATGGTAAGAAAGATGTGGGTTTTAGGGTAATTATTTGGAGAAAAGATGCTGATAAATATGAAAAGGCTTTAAGGGCAACTCTGAAATAGGCTACAAAATGTTGCATCTTACAAAAGGAAAGAAATTTACAAGGAATTTGATTCTTTCCATATTTAAATTGTTGGATTTCTAAGCAATTAAAATTATTTTTAAAAGTGTAGACTGCTTCTAAATATGTTTTTACCACTTATTAAAATATAACAATTATGAATACCTTATGACTTTGTAAATACAAGAATATTTAATGTAATAATTATAATTTATATATATGAAACATAAAAACTTCAAAAAAGGCTTTCTTTGCCAGTAAATTAATTTATTTAAAGAATCAATATACATTATCACACCTCATTTATAGTAATTAAGTTTAACTCACTGTTTTAATTTTTAAAGTAAAAAAATTATATTTTATTGAGATTGATAAATGGCTGTCAGTCATTTTTTATTTGCTGTTCGTTAAGTTGATTAAATACATGATGCCAGCTGAATGTTATTTATTTGGTAAAATGATAATGACTGATCAAATTAATTATAATGACAGGCAGTGACTTTTTCTTGGTCTCTTACCTTGAATAATGACTATACCAATTTATTATTTCTACATCCCAGGATATGCCAGAGAGGACTCGGCTGAAATCACGCTGCCATCTCCTAGCCATTTTAGCAACTGTGATATGTGGCGGACTAGCGCCTGTTTTTGGGGGCAGGGAAAATCCTGGGAAATGTAGGAAATTGTGCAGGAAAGCGGGGAGGTATGAAAGAGGGGAAGTGTTGTGGGTGCCATGCAGAGTGCAATGGTGAATGGTGGGATGCCATAAATAGGTTCAATATGCAAATGAAACATAATGGAGCCGCACTCACACTGCCAGATGTCCTCGCTGCTAGCGAGTGTGTGTAAGTGTGTGAGTTTAATTGTCTGTTTGCCTCGAAATGCATTCATTAAGCTTATACCCCCAAAAGGACGAGGGCAGGAACAGAGCCCCCGCCCCCGATGATGGCTTATACATTGATTCCCCCGGCAGTTTCCCTTTCGTATCCCCGCTTTGGGGTTTAATATAAATTATGCTTCAATTACAAATGAAATTTTCGAGTAATTTCCCTCATTTCCATAGCCTTGCATATATTTTACCATTATTAAGTGCTGGGCGGGACTCTCTTCCTCTCTCTCTGTCTGGTGTGAAATGCAATTAATTATGCTAAAATGTTACTGACATGCTTTCTGCATTTTTTAATACTTTCATCTGAGGACGTCTTTATTCTGCGGCTTCATATTTATGCAAATGCTGCACTCTTTTCATCTCGCACAGATTTTATTTGCTTTACTCGAGTCAATATTTATTGTTTTATATGTATTATTGAAATAGGAAGAAGAAAAATCCTACAGAGAAACTGGGAAATGGGAGTTTTTATTAAGTTTAAAATTATTTTATATATAATATAATTATTTTATATATAAATATATATAAAATTATATATATATTTATTAAATCTGGATTTTAAATCCATTATTGATCATAGAAAGTTATTATAGCTATATTTAAACTAAATTTAAAAAAAAGATCCAAAAAGTATGCAATTAAATATGTATTTCGTAAGAGGTAGTATCGTAGCCTACCTTTGTGCCGCTCAATTAGAGTTTTTAAGTCTTTCTTTTTCGATTTTCCCTAAATTTCAATTTGCAAATATCTTGTTTAAAAAAAAAGAACTATATAATAAAGTATCTGAAATATTACACTTTCCCTCAGTGGAGGCTGCACTGGCACCTCCATTTAATTCCATTAATTCCAAAAGAGTTGTGCAAATGGCGCCAGCTACCAGGGTAGCAACATGCCACATGATAAATGAATTGCAAACAATGTGGCACACTCACGGAACGAGTGCCGACAGATGGGCGCTCTTCCACATAGATGTGGGCGTGGCACACTTGCACAACTTTATCTGTCGCACAGTCAACTTTTAAGGCCTTTACAAATTGAGAGTGACAAGAAGTCAACGGGAGCGACATAAACAAAAAGGAGAAAGAATATTTCAGAGTGCTCCCAAGAGGAAATTGTTTAAATTTTTTGCTAAAAGGAAATTGTATGAACATTTAAGGGGATTTAAATTAAGGTTTTAAGATTTTATGTTTGGTTTTTCCCAGTTTTAAGATTTTATGTTTGATTTTTCCCAGTTAATTGGTTGGAGTGCAAAGAAAAGGCTTTTTAAGTTGAAATTAGGTTATTTGAAGGACTCTTAGGTTATATATTTTTTTTATTTAATAATAAATTAGTGGGGATAAGCAATTCTGGTGTTCTTTCTTAAAATTTTTCTTTTCAAAACTATTATATTCAATCAATTTGTCAAAGCTTTTTCATCGACTGTGTACCAATTTCTAAACATTATTTGTTGCCTTTGCTTTTTATCTTTTTACCTGTGTTCCTGTTCCAAAGAAGTCAAGAGTAGAAAACAATGCACAGAAGTAGAAGGAAAATCAATAGGTGATAAGGAAAGGCCATGGATGTGAGAGGAAGTGGGTCTGATGACGTTTGATCCCTGAATTGCAGGATGCTGTGGCTGCCTTTGACAGTCAATCAAGTGAAAGGCGGTGGAAATTTAATCTGTCTAGCTTTTAGGTTTTATCCCGCTTGTAACCTCCTATTCCTTGTGTTCGGCATTCCATGTCCCTCTTGTGTCTCAGTACTGTCTGTCTGCTAATACCTGTGCACTTCCGAGCAAAGCTATACCTTCAAAGTAGCTGAAAAGTTATTGAAACCAATGATTTTTCTTTCTTAAAAAGTTATAATTTCACCTAAGACTAGTTAGACATTCTTTCACTTTATTTTTAATGGAATAAACCATATACAACACCATAGACAAAAGTTAAAGGATTGTAGAGTAAGAATTTTATGAAGAAAACTAAGCTAATTGAAAGAGATGGATGACAGGGAAACCAACAGGTAAAACAACCTCTTCACATTCTCTGTGTTGTAGTTGGGGCATAGATTAAAATTGCACAAAACTGTTGATTGCATTTTTTTTGTTGCTGTTGCAATTGCTGTTATTGTTTCACCTGGGCGACCCGTCTAAACCCATAAATCCTTTACACCGACGCACAACAGAATGCTTTACATTTGTTTTTCCACCTGTCCCGGGTTGGTTTTTTGCCCCACTGCACATTTTTCCCATTTTGCATGAATTTGTGCTCTGCGCAGGGAAATATCCGTGGAGGAAATAAAAATATACATACATAAATGTGGAAAACAGAGGCTCTCTGAACATAAATTGCATTGCGCAAAACGTGTTACAAATTCTTATTCGATTTTAGCGATTCAATAAAATTTTTCCACATTTTTAAGCCAATAAATTAATTGATTACATGAACATTTTGTCTGTTATTTTTGCAGAGCCCGATGTTGGAATGCCACAGCATGAGGCCCAGCGGTATTTCACACAGCTCTTGTCCGGCTTAAACTATTTGCATCAGCGGGGCATCGCTCATCGGGACTTGAAGCCGGAAAATCTGCTGCTGGACGAGCATGACAATGTGAAGATCTCAGATTTTGGCATGGCCACCATGTTTAGGTATTAGGTACAACGAAAATGCTATAGTTTTATTTATACAGTTTATGTAGAAAGTTATTTTGTTTACTACTGAATAATATGTTGAATTTACGGAACTAATTTAATTATCAACTAGAAACTCTGCTTGCACAAATATTTGGTAACGTCTAAAATCCATTAACGCTGTGTGGCTTAACCGCTGGCTAAAACTTCTTCAGCGAAAACTGTGCAACAAGCAGAATTGTTAATTGAAAGCGTCGCTTGAGGCCACAAATACACACACAGCCAAACTCATTACCCCTAGAGAGAGTTTAGTTTGAAACTAAGCGAAAACGAATTTGAGTTCGCATTTAGAGAGGATTTAATATAAAAAGACACATTTAAAATTAAATAAATTTCAACTAAAACGTGAATTTAGAGCCTTAAGTATGCTAAATAAGAACTTAATCCAGTTTACTTACAAATTTATTAATTTTAAACCTATAAAAAAGGCAAAACAGTAGAACAATTTTAAAGCAATATATAAAAAATATGAACTCTTCTTAAACTAATATTTAGATCTATGAAATCAATTTTTTAATTAAATTCAGGGATTAATACTACACTTTAAACCATTGTCTTTTCCTGTATCATCTCTAAACGCTTTTTTGTAATTAAATTCAGGGATTAATATTAGTTCTTAGACCCTTATCTTCTCCTGTATCATCTCTAAGCGTAGTAAAAAGCTTCTTAAATAATTCCAACTCTCTCTTCTTTTTATGTTTTCCACGCTCCTCTCTTCTTCAATCGACAATCATTTCTGATCTTCGAAAACAGATGCAAGGGCAAGGAGCGACTGCTGGACAAACGCTGCGGCACCCTGCCGTATGTGGCGCCGGAGGTGCTCCAGAAATCGTATCATGCCCAGCCGGCGGATATATGGTCGTGTGGCGTTGTCCTAGTCACCATGTTGGCGGGCGGTAAGTGTAAAGCACTTCCCCAAGAACACTCAAGTGTTTGTTTCAATTTCAATTAATTTCATATTTTTTAATAATTTAAGTGATTTGTCGTGCACTCTCGTGAAAGAAAAAAACAGAGAAGGAAAATAAGAAACTCCTCCAGACATCGCCTTGCATATAACGGAATCACCTGCATATATATTTGTTTCCCTTTTTTTGTATTGGTTCTCTGCTCACATATATTTTTCACCTCTCTCGCTCGCACTCTCTCTTTTATCATTTTTGCTGTTTCTTTGGTATTCTAGCTGTAGATTGTTTCACACGCACATTGTATATCATCTAAAGCTTTTATACCAAAGCTCCAGCTTAAATTGCTTAAAACAACGCACCAACAGCAACAAATGCAAAAAACAACAACAATAATAGCGGAATGAATGTTCAAGTTATAATTTTTAGAGATATATTTGTTGTTTAATATTTGATTTATTTATTTTACAAGCAAATAGTAGATAATATTGACTGATTAATAATCTCTTTCAGAACTGCCCTGGGATCAGCCTTCCACTGCCTGCACGGAGTTTACCAACTGGAAGGATAATGATCACTGGCAAATGCAAACACCGTGGAGCAAGCTGGACACCTTGGCTATATCGCTGCTACGCAAAGTCTTGGCCACCAGTCCGGGCACGCGCTTAACGCTGGAGAGGATCCTCGATCACAAGTGGTGCAACATGCAGTTTGCCGAACATGGTAAAGTATTATTTAAGAAATTAAGTAATTATATATTGATATCAGTGTTGAATAGTGCCAGTGTTGTGTGTGTTTTAAGTGCTGAATTTCTAATGCCCACTTGATGATGGCTCAGGTACTTAGTGACTCTCAAATGCCTTCGAAAGTTTTGAGAGTCTCTCTGTGCCTAGGCTGTCAGTGAGGCAACCGCATCTATATCAATCACGGCACAAAAGATCTAACTTCTGGTGGCAGTGCAACAATAATAATATCAAATAATATCAAATAATAAATTAAATTAAAGTGCTGTAAGTGTTCACTAAGATTATATCTGCTTTGCCTACGCTTTGGCGCTTTAGCTGTATGATAGATTTTTACTACTTCATAAAGCTAGATTACCAAAGCATTGGCGGTGTGCAGGTAAAACATCATCAAATACAGTGGATAAATAAAGTGTGTTATTATTATGGAGTGTCTTATTTATTTATTATTTATTTATGCTTATTGAGTTGCTCATTTTTTGTTTGCATATTATTTGCTCTTTGGTGATTTTAGCTGTATGGTGGTGTTTGAAAATTTCCATAGAGCTTGATTACCAAAAACCAAATGGTTTTTGCATTTATGGCTTGAGTTAATGTGTTTATTTTGTGCTTTCTTTTTGTTTAAATTTAGTTTGGTGCTTATATATATCAAAAGGAAGTGATATCAGTCTATTTTTGATTTTTAATTTCATACTTGTAATTTTATTTAAATTTCTAAGCAAGTGCATTAAATTCCCTTTAATCCTCGAGGTTTTAAAAATGAACCTTAAATAAAAACTTCAATTTAAAAACCCAACTAATACTTTAACTTCTCTTTCCACCCAATAAAACAGATCGTTCCTTTGACCTGGTTGATTCGGCCGCTGCCCTGGACATACGCTCGCCCAAGGCCAAGCGTCAGCGCCTGCAGTCCAGCGCCCATTTGAATAATGGTCTGGATGATTCCACCTCGCGCAACTATTGCTCACAGCCCATGCCCACCATGCGCAACGATGATGAGTTCGATGTGAGACTGCGCGTCGGTCGCTCGAAGCCCAAGGATAGCGCTGGCGATTGCCAGGATGTGGCCCAGGAGGCACGCCTTAGTTATTGCTTCTCACAACCCGCCCTCTTGGATGATCTACTGCTGGCCACACAAATGAATCAGACGCAGACAAGCAGCGCCTCTCAGAACTATTTCCAGCGCTTGGTGCGCAGAATGACGCGGTTCTTTGTTACTACGCGATGGGATGACACCATCAAGCGATTGGTGGGCACCATTGAAAGACTGGGTGGCTATACCTGCAAGGTTAGTGAGGATGGCGTGGTCACGGTTTCCACCATCGATCGGAATAAACTGCGACTGGTGTTCAAGGCGCACATTATCGAAATGGATGGCAAGATTCTTGTGGATTTCCGCCTGTCCAAGGGCTGTGGTCTGGAGTTTAAGCGGCGCTTCATCAAAATAAAGAATGCCCTGGAGGATATAGTGCTCAAGGGTCCCACGACATGGCCCATTGCGATCGCCACCAATTCGGTGCCTTAGTTGGTGGCCTCCTTTCATCACTTTCGCTACTCTTACGTCTTGTCTTAACTTATTAGAGTTACTCCATTTATCATCACCTAAACTAAGCTTTATTTAACATTTCTCCATGTGCTAAATTTATGATTATCGAATGCATTATCTACTATTACGTTTTTTACTTGTTCAGCTCGGATTCTCGTACGATTTTAGTTTTGTTGAATTTTAAAAGGAATGCAAAGTATTGACACTAGTTAGTTATTTTAAAAAGAAGTTATGAAACAATAAATCTAAAACGATTTTGATTGCAAATTTAAAACGTTTTCATGTGGCTTTGTGGCTGGTTTTCTGTTCCCCTTTTAGCTGATTTTTAAATAAGATTTTTGTGCTAATCTGCGGATATTTAAAGAAACAATTGAATTGATCTTATTTGATATTGAAAGAGCGGGACCATAAAGTTATGAACTGGGAATATTCAAACTAAATATAATAAAAGGGAAATAACAGCGCAAATGGTTAATAGTTGAAATTAATAAAAAAAAAAGTATTGTATAAATTTAAATCTACTATTTTTGCCTTTAATAGAAATAAATTTATTCTGAAAACCCGCGAAAAATTTAAAATTTTAAACATTAACATCCGAAAAAACTCGGAACCACTGTAAACCAAATTTTTCAAGTTTTTACCCATCTGGCAACGCCTTTAAAATGT
Organism: Drosophila tsacasi; assembly: GCA_018904565.1. Lineage (NCBI taxonomy): Eukaryota > Metazoa > Arthropoda > Insecta > Diptera > Drosophilidae > Drosophila > Drosophila tsacasi. The sequence goes on from JAEIHY010012460.1 coordinate 22,486, forward strand.
TAAATACAAATTAATTCAAAATACCACATATTTCTTTTTGTAATATCTTTTATTTTCACATCAACTAACAAATTGAATATTTGTACGCATTCTCAATTAAGTGTTATTTTGTTAAATATGTGTATTTTCCTGTGGGGGATTTCTCGTCTATTATTTAACCTCAAAAACTAAAATTCGATGTTCGATTTCAAGAATTTTCTACACAAATTCCGAACTCAAGAACTAGAATTGTTGTTTTTTTTAACCCTTTTCGCAATGAGTAACGCCTGTAAGAGTGTTTGTTGTGGTGGTTATAATTCCAAGAGAATTACAGCGACTACAGTTGGGAGGATATTCATTTCGTAGATAGTGTTTTTTCGTTTTTGTTTTTGTGTGTATTGTTTTTGTTTATAAATAATGATTAGATCATGGTTTAACATTAATAATAATGTCTAAATAACGAAGCATAAAGAGACAGCAAACGGTTTTGGTAATTTAATTCTGATTCATTTGTGCGCCAGACACAAATTCCGAAAGTAAGGGGATGACGAACACGTGCACCGAATCGCTCCACGCCGGAGCGCGGATGGTGGTGTCTTCTCTGCTGCTGCCACGTCCAGGTCCCGCTCTCAAGATCCAGATCTAGCAGCGGGTTGGATCACAGCCGCCGGCGCGCCTTCGGTGTGGTTGGGTTGGAATTTTGAAGTTGGCCACGCGCGCTTACTGCGGCTTCCTGAAGCTCTTGCCGGCGAACTTGACGCCAGCGCCGATCTCCTCCTCGATGCGCAGTATCTGGTTGTACTTGGCCAGACGCTCCGAGCGGCAGGGAGCACCGGTCTTGATCTGGCCGGTGGACAGGCCGACGACCAAATCGCCGATGAACGAGTCCTCGGTCTCGCCGGAACGGTGAGAGACCATGGTGCCCCAGCCGTTCTTCTTGGCCAGCAGATGGGCGTCAATGGACTCGGTGACGGTACCGATCTGGTTCACCTTCAGGAGCAGGCAGTTGCAGGCCTTCTTCTCCACAGCGGTGGCAATGCGCTTGGGGTTGGTCACGGTCAGATCATCGCCGACGATCTGGATTGTGGTGGCACCGGTCAGGTTGGTCCAGGCCTCCCAGTGATCCTGGTCGAAGGGATCCTCAATGGAGACAATGGGGAAGTCCTTGATGAACTCCTGGTACAGGTTGGCCAGCTTGTCGGGCGACAGCCACTGGGCCTTGTCGCTCTGGGGGTTCTTGAAGTCCAGATCGTACTGGCCATCCTTGAAGAACTCGGAGGCAGCCACATCCATGCCGATCTCAATCTTGCCGGTGTAGCCGGCCTTGGCGATGGCATCGCTGATCAGGTTCAGGGCCTCCTTGTTCGACTGAATGTTGGGGGCGAAGCCACCCTCATCGCCCACAGCGGTGGCGTCCAGGCCGAACTTGGCCTTGATCACGTTCTTCAGATGATGGTACACCTCGGAGCCCATCTTCATGGCCTCGGTGAAGCTGGTGGCGCCGGTGGGCAGGATCATGAACTCCTGCATGGCCAGCTTGTTGCCGGCGTGGCTGCCGCCGTTGATCACGTTGAAAGCGGGCACCGGCAGGATGATTTCCTTGTTGCCAGCCAGATCGGCGATGTGTTTGTACAGCGGCACGTTCTTCTTGGCGGCACCGGCCTTGGCAACGGCCAGGGACACGCCCAGGATGGCGTTGGCGCCGAACTTGCTCTTGTTCTCGGTGCCGTCCAGCTTCAGCATGAAGTTATCGATGGCAGCCTGGTCCACCACATCCAGATTGGCCTTGATCAGCTCGGGGCCCAGGGTGTCGTTCACATGGCCGACGGCCTTCAGCACGGACTTGCCGTGGTAATTGGCCTTGTCGCCGTCGCGCAGCTCCAGAGCCTCATGGACACCGGTGGAGGCGCCGGAGGGAACGGCAGCGCGGAACAGTCCCAGTTCGGTGGTCAGATCGACCTCCACGGTGGGGTTGCCACGGGAGTCGTAGATCTGACGGGCCTTGATAGCTTTGATGGTCATATTGTTGCTGTCACTGCAAAAAACCAAAGTCCAAGGAAAGCGAATTAGTGTTGAATTCAAAGTTTTCTTAATCGGTGGCTTTGGTGTAAAAAACAAAAGCTGACCGCAGATAAGAAGTGTCAATATTGTTGCTGCTTAATGAACTCCAGAATATTCCCGAAATTCCAGCCATTTTTGTTATATTAATTTATTGACTATTAGGCACTTTAATGAAGCTAAATTAATTAGTTATTAAACTGTTGACAAAGGTTACTTTGTTTTAACTATTTTTTTTCTTCTTTAAATACAACAAAGTGTTTTTTTGGGAATTTTTTGCTTAAATATCTTGTTAAAATTACTAAATTATAGTTTATAAAAAAGTTCGCCTTTTACCACACATAATCATTGTTTTTAGAGTTAACTTGTGGTTTTTAAAAAAGAGGACAGTTGGTAAGGATTTAAAAACATATTATTTCTTTATCAATTTTTAAATTGTTTTTGTAACAAATTAAATGTAATTTTTCCTTAACTTTTTAATATTCTGTTTTAAATATACTTAATATTGTGTAATTTTAAAATTTTTCGAGTATTGACGTTTAAGAATTATAAGAATGGATTGAGGATTAATAATTTTAATGTTACTATTCATGATTTTAAGAGATTAATAAGTTAAGTAATCTTGAAAGTTTAAAAACAATGTATACTCAGTCATAATGTAATCAATATATTTTAAGCATTATAGAAAAGGCCAATCAATTTATTTTATTGGAGAAAATTCTTAGTAAAATGCTGTTAAATTGTTGAAATCTTGTACAGGCCTTGAAAAAATGTTTCTATGAATTTATTTACTACTTTTTCATATGAAATAATTTAATCCAACAATCAGTGCTAAGAACTAACAGTGCTAATTTTTAACATTTCATCTTTTATTACAAAATCCCTTGCAATCTACAAAACTATGGTGTAACAAAAGATGAGATAAGATTTTTTCTCTCGCTCTTGTTACTTTCTCCATGGAATTTTCTCAAAGTCACCTCTTCGGTCTTCTATATTTAATTTGTCTTCAGATTTCAATTAAAAGTTTCTAAAATTATTTAGAGTCAGTGACACGTGCGGCATTTTCCGCTAACGAAAATAGATTCGTATTTCCTTGTCTCAGTGGGAGCGAGTTTTCTCTCGCAGTTTGGCGGTAAAGTGCAGTGTTGCTGCCCCATTTTGCATTAAAAAAGCCAAAATGCACCCACAAAAAGCTTAGATTTAAAAGAGCTTATCGAATGGTCGCACTCAATGGACCGGTTTTAGTAAAATCTTTATTTTCCTCTGTTTTCTACTTCCTTTGATGGTTTTTTTGCCAACGAAAAGTAGTGGGGCGGGTTCCTAGGGGTCCTCTGCATGAAATGAGGATGTATATCAACTTAAAAAAGCTGCAAAATCAGTGAATAAAGCATCGAAAAGGTGGCTGGGTGCCGGCTTGCAGTGATGCCAGACCGCAGACCGAGGTTTTTACTAATATTCTACGCAATCAAACTTTCCGCCGCAGTTCTATGACACTTCAAATGAGTGTCGCCTTTCTCCGCTAACCTCTAGCCCACCCGGAAAATGCGTGAAAAAGCCTCCCAAGCCTTCTGTATATTTTGACCTTGTCCACGGTCACGGAGAGAGAGCTGCCGTACGTTTCGAATCGAACTGCGGGTGTATGGGGGCACATGCATTGGCACGATCCAAGTATGTGTGTGTTGTTGTTAAATTGTTTAAAAGTTTGGCGAGCATTCCAATTGGCAACCGTAAAAGTTAAATTTTACTGCTTAATTTGAGCAAAAGAAAATAATTTTAAGAATATGCAAGTAAAACTCTGATTACGTAATAAAGAATCAGTTTTTTGTTGCTGCAAAAAAATACCCGAGATAAAGTTGCAAAAAGCGAAAGTAGTTAGCAGCCAATTGACATAATTTGATTTGTGCAATTAATTTCTTCCGGAAAGTGATAAGTCGTCCCAATTAGGATTTTGCACAGCCTATTTGTTAGATAATCGCGTGGAAATCGCTAGTAAAAACGCTTAGTTTTTGGGATTTTAAATTGGAACAAAACTTTTGTTGGATTAAATTATTAAATATTATTTTATAGCTGGAGCACACACACATATTTATACACACACTGGCACTAGTACCTACCAGGAGCTTTTTCTTAACTGCTGAAATTTAAATCTGAATCCGGTGGACGACGATTTGCTTCTGAACGCGATTAAACCCGCAGAGAAAACGCCCGCCGCTTCGCTGCTTATTCGCGACGCCGACGCCGGCAGCGAAGAGAGGGCCGCACGGCGCAGCGGCAAAAAGTTCGCCATTGTTGTTGCCTTGTGGAACATGGAGAGTGCTCTCTTTTATATGTATGCGTCTCCAGGGGTGCGTTTTCCTGCAGTTGTTGTTGTTTCCGCTATATTTTGTTGACCTTTCACAAGGTTAGAGGCTTTGGGTTCCACACCTCAGCTGTGGAATGCATGTCCGTCTGAAAGAGAAAACAGTGAGTCGTAAGTTAATGAGCCAATTGTGAAATTAATACATTAATTAGAAAACATTTTTTATCAAAAATAATTTAAAATTAAAATACGTTAAAATGCGCTTACAACGGATCAGCTGTTTTTGCAAAAGTTTCAGAGTATTTATAGTGTGACCACAAATACAGATATTTTGGTATTTTCATTTCCACAACATATGTTTTAAAACACACGCGGCGCACGCAGTCTTTTTGTTTCAAAACAAATAAACCCAAAAATAATAAATTAAAATGACAAGCAGCGGCGGAATTGTGATGCCCGGCGACCGAATCGCGGCCATAGAAGAGTTGGCCAAGAGCAAGCGGGTGATTCTCGGCCCGGGACTGCGGCGACTGGACGAAACCGTGGTGGCCAGCAAGGCCGGGCCGCTGCGCCACAAGGAACCGAATACATTCTGGGTGGACAACTACCAGCGGCGCTATGTGCCGGCACGCGGAGATCTCGTCCTGGGCATTGTCAAGGCAAAGGCGGGCGACCAGTTTCGCGTGGACATAGGCGCGGCGGAGCTGGCCTCTATCTCCTACCTCTCCTTCGAGGCGGCCACGAAAAAGAACCGACCGGACCTGAATCCCGGAGACCTCATCTACGCGCGAGTTCTGGTGGCCAGCGCGGACGTTGAGCCGGAGCTTGTTTGCGTCAATTCCAATGGAAAGCGCGGTAAACTGGGTCTGCTGCCCGACGGATTCTTTTTCAAGTGCAGCCTGAATCTGGGCCGATTGCTGCTCCGAGAGAACTGTCCCGCCCTCGCTGCGCTCACCCGACAACTGCCCTACGAGATTGCCGTGGGTGTCAATGGTAGAATCTGGCTGAAGGCGCATTCCCTGCGGGAAACCGTGGCCCTGGCCAATGCCATCCTCGCTCTGGAGCAGGCGGGCTATGTGGAAATCGACAAGGTATGCGACAATCTGGAGGACTTTCTGCAGGCATAGGATTAGTTTCTAAGTTAACTTACATTTATATATAAAATAAACCTAAAGATGAAACGGGTTTTTTGGAATTTATGATGTGACGACTGCTGTGACGATGATAGTTTTTGGTTTTGGTTTGGTTTACGTAAAAGCGTTCTTTGTCAGAGATGAGCAGATGGAGGAGCTTATGGCCAGGAAGAGAGAAAGTAAATCGTAAGTAAATTATGAAAATAAGGCCAATAAGGATTGCTTTCATTTAGTTTTCTCTTTTTCTCGACCACTTATTTTATCTAAAATTTATGTTGCTTCCGAATCTTACCTGTTGATCTGCCTCAGTCACTGTGCCATCGCTAATGTTAGCCCACACAGCTGATCTGCGCCTCCAACGTAGTGGTTATCAGGCGGAGGAGAGTACCTGCTGCTGCTTTCAGTCTCTCCCGTTGCGGCATTGAGGGCAAAGGTTTCCCGATCGAACCATTATTGCGCGCAAAACCCCGATGCAATGACTTTCCTGGAGTTCCTGCTGCTCCTGCTGGTGCTTTACTACGTGGTCTACGTGCTCCTGTGGATCCTGCTCGACTGCAATGTGGCGCTGTGGTACAAATCCCGTTTCGGTGTCTCCCTGTGCTCGATGCGCGGCCAGGTGGTGTGGATAACAGGCGCCTCCAGCGGAATTGGCCGAGCTCTGGCCTTGAGCCTGGCCAAGCACGGCGTCAAGTTGGTGCTCAGCGCTCGACGGGTGGAGCAACTGGAGCAGGTGCAAGAGGAGTGTCTGGCGGCAGCCAGGGGTCTGCTGGCGACCAAGGATGTGATGATCCTGCCCATGGATATGCTGCAGATTGAGCAGCACAAGACGCATCTGTATGCGGTGCTCAATCACTTCGAGCGGCTGGATGTCCTGGTGAACAATGCCGGGCGGTCGCAGCGAGCCAGCTGGACGGAGATCGACATCGAGGTGGATCGGGAGCTGTTCGAACTGGATGTGTTCGCCGTGGTTCATCTCAGCCGGCTGGTGGTTCGTTACTTTGTGGAACAGAGGGGAGGCAGGGGTCACTTAGCCGCCACATCCAGCATAGCTGGCTTCAGTCCCGTCCCATTTTCCGCCACTTATTGCGCAGCCAAACATGCTCTGAACGCCTATCTGCTGTCCCTGAAGGTGGAGATGAGGAAGCTTGACATTAGCATCTTTGCTCCGGGTCCCATTGCCACGGATTTCCTGCAGGAGGCCTTCACGGGCTCGCAGGGTGGCAAGGTGGGTCTGAGCACCGCCAATCAGAAACGCATGACGGCGGAGAGATGCGGTGAACTCTTTGCCGTGGCCCTGGCCAACAAGATGGATCTCACCTGGTGCGGCCTCTTTCCGGTTAATCTGTTGGCCTATTGCGCCAGGAATCCGACATTGACCAAGATCCTGGGTCACTTTATGACCGAGAAGACGCTGAACAAGATACGTGAGGGCAAACTGTAAGAGATTTTGATTTACGCCTCCACCTCTCCCTGCTCCCAATGGTTCTCAATCAACTTTTATACAATTGTACAATTGTTCGAAAATATATTTACAACAAAAATATATAAATATGTACACAGAAGATTAGGAAAATGTGTGATTTTAAAGGGTGATAGCCGGGAAAGAGACAGTGGGAGATAAACACGGTTTTTCTGTGTTTAATAGAGTGTATGCTGGTTTTTGGGGTAAGCTAACAAGGAGAGTGTTCTGATTTCATATAGGAAATAACACAATTAATCTTATAAAGTTCTTTTAAAAATAACCCCAATTACCACACATCTCTTTCTAAACAAACTGCAGTTTATTTGCTTCTTCTTTATCTAATATTTATCTTCTTTAGTATCTAATCTTTTGTATCTCTAATCTTTGTTAAGAGCCGCCTTGACATGCTCCGGAATCTTGATACGTTTCCGCTTCGCCTTGGTCAGTGTGCTTTGCTCTTGCACCCCCTTCAGTGGTGTTTTGGCCTTCTCCTTTTTGCTCTTCTTGCACGACAAAGGATTGGGATTCTTGGGTCCTTTTCGCTTCTGGGGATTGGCAGGACTTTCAGCGGGTTTCAGGCCCTGCTTCTCCTTCATGTAGTCGATTTTGTCAGCCTGTTTGCCAAGCATCAAGTTATTGGCACGCTTTTGCACCCACTTCTTGGATGCCTTCGAGGGTGCTTCTAAAACGGGAGTGGCTTTGTGCAGGTAGAGCAGGCAGCGACCGGGCACCTTGCGTAGACTCTCCTGCAGCAAACGATCCTGGGAGGCCACTATATAGCGATTGTCTTTGGTCTGAACAAGGTGAAATATGTATAGATATAAATTATTTTAAGAATGTAAGCTTTATTTACCATGGATTTGATGCAATCCGCGGCAGCCACGGGTTTTCCTTCATGCCCGCATTTGTGTACATGGAACCGCTTGACTATAGAAGTGGCTCCGGTTAAAGGAGCTCCCAAGCCCTCCGACTCCAGGATCACGCACTGAGTGGTCAGCAGTTTGACGTCGCATTGGAAATACTTCTTTATCTGTTCATCTATGGCAATTTTGTGCTACAAATTTCAATAATAAAGCAACCAGTTTTGCATATTAAATGGCAAATAACTCACCTGCAAGGCAGCCTGGCAAAAGGTGGCGTCGATTAGCACCTGGTAGGGCTCCCGATAATCAAAGTTTGTGGCGAAAAACACCAATGTTCTGTGAGACTTTTTAAAACGAGATATTTTCATTGCGATTCAGTTGATTTTTCGTAAAAAGATGAAAACAAAACAAAAACAGCGTGCAACTCGACAGTGTTGCCAGCTTTGCTTTTTTCCACGAAGTGTTGCCAGAATATAACAAAAAAAAACGTTGCCTTTAGATATTTTTCTTGTTTCTCCTTTTGTTTTTCTAATAAAAGTCCTCGAGTGGGAACATGGCCCTTTGCGGAAAAACTTTGGAAAACCAACAAAAATCCTCGTAAAAGAATAATTTAGTCTATCGATACGGCGCTGCCAGACTGTTTTATGCTCTGTTATTTTTTGAAATTCAAGCGGTTAACATTTGGCGCCCTTTTAAGGAACCGTAAAGAGAAACATGAAGAGAAAGAATGCATTTTCCAACCCTCTTTGGTCACTTTCACCCCCTTTTCACCCTGCCGCTGCGTCTATTACGCGTTTTGTTTTCGTTTCCTTCTTTACAGTTGTTAGTTTTCCTCTCTCTGCATTCGCTGGCGCATCAAGTTGCGCTATTGAAAATTTCTTTGTTTGTTTGTATATTTTAAAGTTAAAGTTGGATTTTCATTTGGAAAAGTGTAAGTAATTAATATGTGAGTTAAGCTCAACTTTTATCCATAAGGAATTAAGAAATCAAGTGAATTAATTTCCTTCTTTTCTGTAATTTTGGTATATTTATCATAGATATATATTGCTGCGTAGATACCATTCTGTTTTAAAGATATTTGCAATATTTAGACTCTAAGTTTTGTTAGTTTGTGTCTTCATTGTCTGTCTTAAAGCCAATGTGCAATCTATGGCACATTTAAAATTTTCCGACCTTTGTTTTTGTCTGGGTTTTTCTACTTCTTTTTCCTTAATCTACTCAATTGGCATTCAATGAATGGATTTTTTTTATAGCTAATCATGCTGATTGGTTTTAGCAGAGGGTCTTTTAGTTTAAGATTGTTTTACACTGAGAAATAAGTAAATAAATTGTGATTAACATGGGGATAATATTAATATTAAAAAGAAAACTACAAAATAAGAAAATGATAATTTCTTAACAAAAGGCACATTTCCCAATTATATGTTCCAAATATTTCTAAATTTTCTAAAAACGATAGTTGAATTCAAGCAAATGCTATATATCTTTCCCCTAGTGTAAGATAAAGAATATTGGTCAAGTTTGCATATAATGGCATGTCGATAAAGCTGCCGGCAGTGCCATCAGCTGTGTGATCCAGTATTGTTTTTCCTTTGCTTTTCCAGCCTTAATCTCCGAAGGTTAAAGCCACTGACAGACAGTAGCAGCAGCCGTCATAATGATGGGCTTGGAGGTCGGTTGTGGTGGGTGCAATCACCTCAGCGATCTGGGGATGGATCATCATCGCCGCTTTCCACTTCTCCATTTTACGGTTCCATTATTGCAGTTTATTCAACTTGGCGTCGGAGGGTTTAAAGACCAATTGAAATGACCGAAAGTATATTGATATTCATATGCATATCGGGGTTTCGTATTCCTTTCGGAGCATGAACACACCTTTCGCTATAGGAAAAATTGGCTTTATTATATAGTATGGTCATGTCTTGCGTGTCCCGAATTCTAATTACTTCTCCTCTCCTTTATTCGATTGTCTTCTTTCGCTGTTTCCGGTGGGTTTTTCGTGCTTTGTTTGGGTTCTTTTCGGCGGGTTGAAAGAAAGTGACGCATAGGGTTCGCTAGAGATGAAACAGCGAGTGGGGGAAGGTGTTATATGACTCTTAGAGGGTTGTAATTTCCAGCTATAGTTTCTGTTGGGTTAGGGTATAAATAGTTCCTGTATTGAACAGAAATTGATTTGTGGGAGTGAAGAAAGGGGAATGTTTTCAAGTACTTTTACAAATTACAAATTTCTCTTAAGATTGTTAAAATGCCTGCAATCTTCATTAAAATCATTTCAACCACAAAGTTTCTGTTTTATATAACATTCCCACCCCCGTCCCACTTAGTTATGCATTTTTATTTCCTACGCAATTTGGTCATTATCGCATTATTAGCCACAGTTGGATGAATTCGAGTCCCATAAACTTGTCCATCTCCAGCCAGTGAACTATATATCCCCGTCCGGACTTCGGAGTAGTTAATTCATTCAGCTGTGGTCTACGTTACCATCGTCACGATCAGTGTAGAATCCGCAATCCGGTCGGATCATGATCATCAAACGATTGAATACGAGATGGGATAAGACCAAAATGCTAAGTGGGAGAGCACTTTACTTATTCATTCATAGATCCATTCACATATCGTCTAACGTCACGCCGCGTTCGCAGTTTGTTGCAGTGTATTATGCATGTCAATCAGGCCGAAAGCGGGACTCAGTCCGGACGGTCCGATTCCCTGCCGCCTGAGCCTTAATTAGTTGCCAAATGGTGTAAGCCGATTTGGCTTTGGGTTATATCTCTTCATATTCATATATATGTATATAGTAAGTGTACGTATATCCATTGTGAGTTTGGGTTTATGCCTCTCATTAGCAAAACATTTGGCGTCCATAGTGGACTTTTTATAATGCGATTTTATTTTCTTGCGAGACTTCAAGTTCTTCTCATGTTCGAACTGTTTATTATTATTATTGTTTTGCTTTTGCTTTTGCACAAAAAAGAAAAAAATGATTAAATTTCGAATTTCGCTATCAGAGTGGAAGTATTGCCCTGACGTTGGCGAAAAATAGCTGAGAACTTGAACCGAGATTGAACCCCTGTTTAGAACGAATTTGTACTCGTGGGGACTAGTTTAAATTAGAGCTTTAGTCCCGTCTGCTCATGCTGTACAGTCGTGTCACCTCTGAGGGCTATCGCGGGTTTATTTTTCTTTCTAAAATGTATAAAATATATATATTTCCTTTTGAGTAAACCCAAATAAAAACTTGTCACAGAGAAACGGGAAAAAAGCGTCACGCGATGTCTAATCAGTTGAGGGACGTACTTATTGTTCCCTATCATTGATCATCATCATCACCATCAACGTGATCTTTTGCTTGCGTATTTACAAGTGAAATTTGTTTTGAAAACTTGTCAACTCAATTCCACAAAAAATTTAAAATTTAAAATTTAAATAGGGTATAGAATACATTTAAATTATTCACCAATGCGTGACTGTAATATTACATTAGTAGATACATATAAAGAGCTCAGATATGTGGGTTAGATATAATAGCAGAACTTATAATAGGTGTGACAAGAAAACTTTAAACGTGCCTACGAATTTGCTTAAGCTTAATGGTAGATATTTGTAAACAACTGAATCATGGAACTAAACACGTCTAGAATATGTAAATTAATAGGCTTTAAAATGAATATATTTAACTCGAAAAGAGATGTAAAAAATATCATTCACAAAACCATTCAGCTGATAACGTTGTAAATTTATAAAACAATGAAATCATATAAAAGTTTAACCAAATCCGGCAATAACTACTATTTATAGTCCGACCCCCACTGACTCACGGATTACAACTCCAATAAAAATCTTGAGCATTTTGAACATTCATATTTTTTCTATTCAAAACCCATACAACCACAAGGGAAAAAAGCGTGACGTTGCGAACTGGAAATTAAAAATTTAAATGAAACCAAAGTGTGCTTGCGCCCAAGACTCGTGCGGCGAGGAAATCCACATTGTTGAGATAAATCATTTAAAGAGTACTGCATTGCTATTGAGTAATACTTTCGGCTAATAATAGAGCACATTTTCCCCTTTTGGCTCAAAGTACATGGGAATTAAAACAAATGTTTAATAAATATACCAGTGTTTTTTTTGTGAGATAAATAGTTGGTAGCCTAATCACTGGATGCACAAACAACACTCGATCAACACCATTATCAATGGGGAAAAAACACCCACATAATTAGAAGCCGATAAGCAGATAAAATATCTACATTATCTGTACCTCGGAGAGATAGCTCTCCTATTGACCTAAACAATGTGGAAATTAATTAGCCTGAAATGTGAACCTACTGCGCCATTTCCCTGGGGGGTTCATGAACCCAGCTCAATCACCACAATTTGTGGCAATAAAAAGTCATGGGCTTAACCTAATACCAGGCTTGCAGATCACCGTAATTAATGATTAAAGTCTCCGACTGCTTAACCTAATTGTCAGTTAGCATAGAACAATGTGTAACTATGGGGTTTATGGATTTTAAGGTAGGGCCTAGGAGTAGTTTGTGTTTGATCTTTGACTGTTTTGCGTCTGGCTTTGAAGGAATTTAACAAATTAGAGGGATTGTTAAGAGCTGCTTAGCTATATAACTAATATTACTAACATAGCACAAATGTGATCAATACAGAAGCTTTGTAATTACATTCTAAGCCTCCATGTCACAAATTAACAACTTTATTAAACCTAAACCAGTGAATCGTTTCTGATTTCAATAAATTATAAGACCCAGCTGTAGAGCCTCAATACAAAATTAATAGAGATGTTAAGAGCTGCAAAAAATCCATATAAATGATGTTCAGCAACCACTTACCATAGCTACAAGCATTTATATTTATTTATACTTACAACTTAATAGGGCTTCGTAGTAGACCAGTTCCACAAACAACAAACAAAACCTTAATCACTGTGAAATCGGTCCTCTAATTATACCTTTGCCTATTAATTTATTATCTATAAAGCCTACAAGATTTCAACGTGACAATAATTACCCATAACAAGCCAAATAAAATTGTTTTTGTGTTAAGTTAGAGGAATACCGCAAAGAAAATTCAAAATGCAGCCACACATCGTCACAGGGAAACTTGACTTTGATTTGTGGAAACCACGCAATGGAGCCCCCAGCCAGCGAGATTGTTAGGCGAATATAAAAAAACCAGAAAGAAATCTGGAGATTTACCCAGGAGAGAGAGAGAGAGAGAGAGAGAGAGAGAGAAGCAGGGGCTAGTGATCTCTCCTACCTGAACGTAATGCCTAACGGGACTGCAATGGGGGTCAGGGCTGGTAAATTACCATGCATTGCATCTGTTAGACATGTGCAAAAAAAACTAGGGGGAAATGGTGAGAGAGTATAATGGGTTTCAACTAGTTGATGCCCTGTTTTTTCATCACTAAAATAAGCTTAATTTTTAAGAAATAAATTCAATTGAAATAAAATGTAATGTTAATAAATAAGTATTTAATAGCAGAAGATCCAATGTATTTAAAATTTGTACGAACAACAATTTTTAAAGTTCCTTAGATTTAGATGCAAAAATATTTTTAAAAACACAAAATGGCAATGGCATGTTATAGGTAAAGGTAAAGGTAAACTACTAAGCTAAGTTTTTAGGGGGGAAAATATATCCGTTTTCCTATATTATCTTTGAAAATTTATCGAAAACATTATGACACTCTTCTTAAATTATTAATATTAAGACAAACGTATATATTTTACCACATATTTTAGAGTTAGTAGATTAAATATCATTTTAGAGACATGCTAATGATCCTGAAGTCCCAAAATAAGCTATATCCTCGCTCTAAAGGGTACCCAAAAGTGGTCCCAATGCTGGTTCAGCCGGCGAGCTCCTCCACTGCAAGATCGGGAGAGCTTCCCCCAGAGCAGAATGTGGAGAGCGGAAAGCAACAGCTGGCGGCGTGCTGGGGCAGTTGAGCAGCTGAGTCGGGTTAGGAATGAGCTTATAAGAGCCGCGCGGAGAGCGATTCACAGTTTAGTCTACAGCGAGCGTTGCGAGCGGAGCTCCCGTGCAGCGGAACCAGAATCGGGATTGGAATCGAAATCGGAATAAGAACCTCAACATATAGCGGCTCTGTAGTATCGGGGTGAATCCGAGAATCGATCGAGAAGTGTTGTGACCGAAGCACATTATGTACCGCGGCATATAGCGGCACACACAATTGAAATTAATTCACGCGTCGCTGCCCATCTGCATAAGTTCAATGGAAGCGCCTGGCGGCAGTTAGGAGGCAAAGCAAAAAAAAAACCCCAAAGCAAAGGAAAAATGTAAAGAAAGTGCAGCGAAACACAATTAAGAAATCAAGAAAAACCAAAAAAAAAAAATACATAAAAACCCATTAAAAACACCGTGCGACGACTATCAATCGCGTGTTCGTTCGTCCGTTAATGTTAATCAAAGGTTAATCAAAGACACTGCACCTAATTCCCCATTCGCAAACGCCAGCTGCATCATCGAAATATAAAAGAGCAGCCTTTTCTTTGTTATTATGTTGTGTTTTCATTCATGAATTGCGTTCTGTGCCAAAGTTTTTCCCGCTGTCAACGTCTGCGTCGCATCGTCTCAGTTCATGTGCGCACTCGCCTTTTACGTCTCAAAAAGAAGAATCCGACATAATTTGAACCCCAGAAATATACAAGCGAAGCTTGAGCTACACAATATCTGAGAATACCCGAAAGAATATCCGAAATACCTACAAGTCAACAGGTTCGTTAACCACCACCACCAACAGAGTCAACCTTTTGACCCAGTCCAAGAGCGGCTATTTCTGCTCAGAAGAACGAGTGAAATAAATACACAAAAGAAAGCTCTTTGGGAGAGAGCACAAGTGGAGTGAGTCACCAGAAGAATTCTGGGGACAAAGAACACTGAGAGGGAGAAAAAGAAAGAGTGCATTTGGGATCAAAAAAAAGTAATTTAATAATGAGAAAATGTGTTTAAAGTATTTAAAATACAGAAAGTATTTAAAACTATTACTACACGACTATCTTTTTCTTAAACTTAAATATTATTGGTTTAATATAATCTGCTGCGCGAGTACACTTTAAAAATTGATGAAAACTGTGCAAGTTTATGTGTTATCTTGTAAATGTAATAATAATATAATAAATAAATGATTTCAACAGAAAGCCTAAGAAACTTCTTCAAACTTTGCAGAAAATGTATTAAGCATTTGATTCCCTTCTTTCAATTAGTTCTAGTTTAAGAAATCTATAAAAATAGGCTTAAAATATATAATGTTTCGAAATCTTGTAGCATTTTGTCTATAAAATAAATATAAATAATTAAAGTATATTTTTTTCTACATAAATATATTTAACAAAAATTCGACGGTCCTGTTTAAGGATTCTCTTAGAAATATTTGCTCTTAAGGGATTTTTCTTACATTAAATATGAGTGTAATAACCAATACATTGCAATGTAATACATTTTTATTACATTTAATTTAACAATAATAAATTTTCAAGAAATATGAAAGAACTATTAACAAAACGTTTACCTATTTATTATTTTGATCCTTAATACATTTTCTTACAATTGAAAATCAATCCTATAAGATACAAACTTAAAATTATGTTAACAATAAATGTACAAAAATTAAGATTTTATTTAAAATGTTTGAACTATAAATGTGCAAGAAATATACAAAATACATTTTTTTTTCAAAATTATTCACAGTAGACTAAAACTTCTAATTTCCCTCAGTGTTTCTGCAATGGCAGCTGCACACAATTTTGTTTGGTTTTCTTAGAAGAAAAGCTTTTGCGCGCTCTCCCTCTTTTCGTTTATCTTCCCTCTCACTTCGAAGCATTGGGTTTTCCTCTATCGATGCTGACAGAACGTGAAACTTTGAAAATGTAGGCCATCATCGAACTAGAATCTACTGCGGCTTTGTTTATCGTGCAGCCGTCACTCCCAGCTGATTATGCGATCAGACTGGCTTCCAGTTATATCACTTCGATTCCATGACTTTTGTGCACTGCATTACAATTCCCTGCAGGCTGAGGCTCAGAGTCTGACTTATGGTTGTTTTCAGCGTGGCTAATTTATGCACTTCCAATTCTAATCCGTAATCGGCATGCGATTCGTTTTGGAAACAATTGAGATAATGATTTTTGAATGCGGAATGCTTACATGCACTTATGTAATTTACATCTCATGGGAAAATCAGTTGAGAGTTGAGATAAACGACAGTTATATTGACTAACTTACAAAGTACACGCGAAAATATAAGCCCTTGAAAATTAAGCTTAGGACTTTGGTGATTTTGACATGGAAAGAATTAATTTTAGGCCAAACGAAAAGAAAGGAATGCAGAACTTATATAATATAGAAAGTAAAATAATATAGTAACTAAACATAAATTAAAAGTAGCTTTTCTTTATAAAATAGAACCTTTATTAATACAAGAACTTTAAAAAAATGTGAGTTTATATACTTAAAAAACAATTAAAAATACTTCTTTAGCAAATCAACATATATTTTTTATTTCAATTAAATTGAATTTATTTATTATTTCCATGCAAAGTTATACCTGTCTCCCATTTAATGATATTAAAGAATAATAAATTGTTTAAAAAAACTAATACATTTTTTATTTATAACTAAAAACAATTAAAAGTGTTTTTTTTTTATTAGTAAGCTAGCTTTCCTTACGTATTCCCATATTAAATCATCTTAATTTCCATCATTATACATTGTTTCTCTTAAATTCCATTACTTTATAATAAATTGGTTAAAGAACAAAATTAATTCATTTTATATTTATAAGTAAGTTATCTTCCTAGTGCTCTCCCCCGGAATTCTCACATTAAATCATCTTAATTTCCATCAGGCTGCTACCCTACGTGCGCGCAGTCATATATTCAAATCAAAAACAGCAAAGGCATCAATAAATAATAGCAAAATGAGGACTAATACACTCGTAAATGATCAACAAAACCGCATATAGCGGTCATTGACGGCCTGACTGACCGATCACCACTCAAAAATCAAATAAGATAAACAAAAAAAAAAAAAATCGAAAGCAAAAACTCTCGAGAAAAGAGAAGTACAAACAAAAATATATTCCAAGTCGAAAATCAAAACAAACGTTGCCGCTGAGGGAGTTCTTCTCTTGGACAGCCTCCCTGATCGGCATCACGCCCACTTATTCTATGATAAACCCTGATCCCTTGACACATACTCTCATATGTATGTGTACGTGTACGTGTGTAGCTGTCCACGTGCTGGCCTTGGCGATGTCACTTTTCTTTATCGCAAGGCAACAGCGGTTCTAGGGGTCGTATACGTAATATGCGGCTTAGTTTTTTTTCTTCTCTGAATTACCCTACATGCTGCTTAGTTTGTCGGGTTTTTGTTTTTATTTTATTTTATCGTGGCTGTTGAGTCCAGTAACCACACCGAAACGATCAATTGCCTCATTCTATTGTATAGTTTGTTCTCTTATACTTTTATTTTTTGTTAAAGCTGAAGTTGTTCATGATTTCTCAGTTTCGTGACTTTAATTGAAATGGCAAGCGTTTTTCGTTTATGTATATTTTTGCATTTCAGGCGGCGGCGGCGGCTACAAAATACACCGAATTTGCATTGCCTGAGTTATGGAACAGAGTGAAAATATCCCAGCGACCTTTGGGCCGAAAATAAATTGGCTACCTGGAATATTCAGGGTTTCGTTTCGGTGCTTCTGAGAGACTTTTACAGAGCCGGGTTATGATCTCATAAAGTCTAACTCTTTCTCTACAGATGTGCAGTATGCGAGTCACAATAAAGAAATTTCTGTAGGCAAAAGCACAATATTTAAAATTAAATATTAACTAAAACTGTAGCTAGAAAAATCTACAAATATTTGTATTCTATAAATTTTCCTAAATCAACTTAAGAAAGAGTCTGAAATTGTCAATGAACTCAGTTCGGTTACTCATAAATCCCCTTTCCCGTTCCAAATTTATTCAATTTAATATGCATAGACATGCCCAGGCGGTGTACATGTATATTAATATAATTATGTCATTCGTCAAATATCATAAATTGACTGAACTCGAGCTCAATCAATGAACATTGTCAACTCTCAATGAAAATGCACTCGAAATGCACCCAAGACAAAACCAGTTGTACTTCTTATTTATTATTATTTTTTTTTTTAGCAAGATCACACCTACAGCTAGGCGTGATCCCCTTTAGCTTTACCGGCCAATTAAGGTCTGCGAAAAAATAGAGGACAAAAAAATAAAAAAAAATAATTATGCACTATTCACAACGCTTTTTGGTAGAACTGGTTTCTTTCAGTTTGTGGCTTGTCATTCGGTTAACAAGCCAGACCCAACTCTTTACATCAAAGTCAATATCAGTGGACTAACTTGAGTCTTGTTTGCCAAACATAAACAGAAAAAATATATATAGAGAGACCGCTTGGCAAAAAGGCCGACAGAAATTTGTGTTGTAAATGGAAGACTTGAAGTTAATTTGCATACAAAGAATAATTAGAGGCTGCTTAGCCTAGATACTTGCACGAATTCTAAGTTATTTTTTCAGTTACCAAATATACAATTACCCAAACACATATTTTGTTTACTTTACAAATAGTTCTAGCTTATTTAATTTATTTATTTGTTATTCTAAACCCGCTTTTAAAACATGTCTGGTGTTTATTTAGTTAGTTAGCAAGCTAAAAGTCGGTCGGAAAAAAACCTGACCTAAGTCAAGGGTAAGGGAAATTAGTAAACATTAGCTAATTTAAGAATAATCAATAATAAGTTAACATTTACCTTTAAAGCACTGCTTGATCAAAACACATTGTGAGAAATGGAGCTTGAACCTGGAATTTTATTTTTTTTATTTATTTTCTTACACCTTTCAAAGGGCTATTTTTGCATAATGTCGAGTCATCAAATTAAAGAAGAGAAATTCCATAAAAGATGACAAGCAGAATTTCTTATTTTTGGCATTCAGCTGATAAATAGCCCAGATAGACCCAACCTTCTACGCATAAATAAAGGTTTAATGTACTCTAAGAGGTATTCTGCAAAGATAAGGGATCTTCTCAGTCTATTCATCAGCAAGAAATATTTCCAGACAGCTTCTATTATTCACATTACAATAACTTTCTTTGTTACGAGCATCAAAAACACTTTGTAAAATATTTTAATGACGCATCTGTCAGTGGACTATGGATTATGCCTCTATGTAAGAGTCGGGTGAAATTGTGCAATCGCAATGTAAACGCCTCTGAAAAATATTCAATTTGCTTTCAACAAGTCATATTTTTTGGTTAGTTAATTATCTAGAATAAACGAAGTTAACGCCCGGACGAACAAACAGGTCGTTGCTACTAGATCTACTATTAAAATTCTACAATATGCATGGGGAAAACGCCTTAACAAGCCCTCAATTATTTAAGTAGAATGTGATCATAGGGGATATATAATTATTGGGTGCATTTATAAATTATAGGCCGGTTAGACTGCTTAAATATTCTCAAGCTTCAATTTGAAGAAGAGAAGAGTTGTGATTATTAGTTGGGAATATATTTTTTATAATAATGTAGTTTCTTTATTTTTACATACGTATACAATTTATTTATTGTCTATGGTCATGAAATACTTTAAAATTATTTTCTTTGATAAGTCTTATCTTCATTCATTCTTTTTTGTTGCGCAATTTGCAATGCATTTAAATTCCTTGTTTCTCTTAATTCTTTTCAGACTTTAATCCCCACTCCCGGAGTATATACAAGTAGAGCCCAGAAATATGACGCTCTTGCCAGATATCAAGGCCTCAGATGCCTGCTGTGGCGGCGGTGGCAACAGCAGCGATGCCAGCAGTAGTTCCGGTGGCAGCCACAAGGGTCATAATGGCCATGAAAACGGTTGCCTGGGTATCAATTGCTGCACCACAGCGGCCAGCTCAGAGTTGTCCATCGATGAGACCTCATCGACCTCCTCCCGGGGATCGGCAGCATTGGCCACCAAAGTAACGAATGATCTGAATGGATTGCCGGACTATCACCAGGCAGTGGCACATGCCAATTTCGATCACTGCGATCCGGTGGATATTGAGTTTTCGGATGTACGTTACAAAGTGAGAAAGTTCTCTTTTCCGGAGAGGAAATTCGGTGGGTTTTTTTTGTGTGTGTTTAACTTAATGTTTTCTAACTAAATAGCTTTATTTATTATTTCTTATAGTCACCAAGGAAATCCTGCATGGTCTCAATGGCAACTTTCGCGCCGGCGAACTAACAGCCATTATGGGTCCCTCGGGAGCTGGCAAAAGCACTTTGCTGAATGTCATGTCCGGCTTTTGGTAAGTCTCTTTTTAGTTCTTGAACTTGAAAATGTATTTTTCCTAGTTAGCATTTTTTTTGTTGCGTTTTTTAATTCCGTTTGTAAATACTGTCGAGTTCAAAAGCTGGTTTTAATTACATATCGTGTTCACATCGTGTTTGCATATAAAGTGCAGACGTCGCAATCATTCAATCAGTCAACACACAACTCAAATGCCAATAAAGTTTATAAAATTGCCAGTTACACAGCCTGCACTGCATTATAATTAATTTGTTTAGGGTTTAATTTAGCTCGAAACTAAATAGGTTAAATCGAAAGGGAATTTAACCTGCTTCTTAGTAGTTTTTATGTGCAATTTCATGCAATTTGTGCTACAATTGAAACCTGGTTTTGTTTCTAAGCAAAGTGTAGAAACTGCAGTTTTAGAAATTTAATGCAAATCAAACACTTTTCAAGTATATTTAAAATCGAAATTATGATTCACACAATCGTCTGATGCCTTAATCTTGGCCTCTTGCTCCGGACATAATCGCATCCACTTCCTCTCTGTTCAAGATCTGGCCCATTGCATAAGTAGAACTTTCCGGGATCAAGAAAATGAACCCCGATGCACATGCTTATGAGTCAATCCCCTTTAAGATTAACGCATCTAAAACGCAATCTCACTTTGCCTTTTGATGGCCAACTGACAGCTATTACAGCATTTTGTATTCAGTATTTAAAAAATATATATGCACGACAACGGAAAATCTTTTCAATCTTCGTTTTTTTTGGGGAGTAAATTGTAAATTGTAAATTGTAAAATGCTACTTCTGTGTAATTATCATTATCATCCATACTTAATGTTATGGGTTTTGTGTACACCCAGAGGCGGTACACGATTTTTCATTGCTACAAGTTATCGGTCAGTAAACTATGAACTTGAAATCCCCGTTTTCATACTTATATTTTAGGGTTCGGTTCGTTTGAACTGAGTTCGGTTCACTACTCTGCTCCAGGCGCTTATGGAGATTTAATTTTTCTCAGTTCATATATACTTATATATTGTATGGATGTTTGTACTCGCACTGAGCTCGTTCACATTATAATAATTATTTTAATTGCTTGTTTTTTGCTGATTTTCTTTTGAGATTTCTTCCACTCATTTTTACTCTTTTTTTTGCCGCTTTTTTTTTGTATTTTACAATTTTCCAACAGCGCCACTGGAGTGTCGGGCAACATACGGGTAAATGGCAAGCCAATGGATCCCAGCTCGGAGAGATTCCGCCGGATGCTGTGCTACATCCATCAGGACGATCTGCTGCGTCCCCAGTTGAAGGTGGGCGAGATAATGCTGCTGGCTGCACATCTCAAGTTGGGCTTCAAGGTGACCAACGCCTACAAAATGGATCTGGTAAGGGGAACTCTTAAGATTTTTTTAATTAATTATTTTTTAGGCTAAATTATATTATAATTATTTTTAAAACAAATACAAATAATTGTTTCTATTCGGATAAAATATCATACAAAATGTATTTGATAATTTTTTTTGTTGGTAAGAGATACTTTTATTTTCAGATGAATTGTGTTGTAAAAATGATCTAAACTACCTGAGATTTATTTATATGCACAATTAAGCCAAACTATTTAAAATGTCTTAAATTCTACACTGGAAAATAATGTTTTTTATTTTAAGAATAACCGTCAAAATAGTGCATAAATTACCAACTATACAATACAACTAAAAATTGCTTTAATTTCAAGAAGATCTTTTATTGTACCACTGTTTCCTTCAAAAACTATGAAGAAAACCTCAAAAACCCTAATATGTACTATTTATATTTAGATTATTATTTTTCTGAATTAAAATTTCAGCTAATTTTTAACCAGAAATCTTATCTTATAAATGCGTCTTTCATCTCTGCAGATAAAACACATCTTATCGCTGCTGGGCCTGGACCATCGGTTTAATGTGCACACGGCGAAGCTCTCTGGTGGACAGAAGAAGCGTCTCGCTATTGCCCTGGAGCTGATAAGTAATCCTCCGGTGCTATATCTGGACGAGCCGACGACGTGAGTGACAGTATATACACAGACTTATGTAATTAGAGTAGCCATGATAATGATGATGATGACGATGAGTAAACTTTGCCTAGCGGAAATTTAGCGAAAACCGGGCCTGACCCACAAGTCAAGTTTGTCCCCGTCGTCTATATGGGCTTAGGGCTGCTTATCAATAGTCTGTATATTAGACACTGTGATAGTGCAGATAGCTTGGGTTCATTGAGCAGGAAACGGAATTCATTAAAAATATTTTCTATCACGTTGGTTTTAATAACCGGCTTAGTCGGCAGATTATCTTCCAATTAATAGTTTGTTTGCAAACTCTGCAATTAATCCAGTCACTCGTCGGACAGAAATTATTTTAATAGGCACTAAATAAATTTATGGAAAGAATCGGGGTTTAATGAGTGTAATCGTTGGACAATTAAGGGTAGAAGGGCTCACGTTTTCTACTCTGTATGGTCATTAACTTACCTTGTCTGGAAAGAGACTTACCTTGTCTGGAGAGAGACTTAGCCGTGTCGAAAGGTTCCTTTTCAACTACAATGACTTTGTAAAAACCCTTTGAGTCACCACACCTTATTAAAAAGCTCCGCAAAGTATCAAGTCATGTAGTTATTTTTGTAACAAAGAAAATGAGAGCTCTCAGGTATATTTTTATAACAAGGAATTGTGTTCATTATAAAGTTATTTTTCTTAATGTTAAATATATTTATTTAGTTTACATTTTAGATTAAAAATCAGCTCGTTGGCAAATCTTGTTCCATAAATCTTTAACTGCAAGTCGATCAAATCTTTGTGATGCATTGCCTAATGGCTTTTTGGGCACACAAACTCGTTTGTCACTTTCATTTAATTTCATTTCAAGTTCAAGTCCCAATCTCAGCTATCATTAAAAGTTTGAGATTACCGAAAATATCTTAACGTTCTCTCTGTCTTTCTCGGTTGTTTCTCATTGCCATAAAAACAATGTTTAATGGCGTTTTTTATTTGTATACTTTCCAAAGGTTAGGTTAGCAGCAATTAAAAAAGGTTGAATCATATACTCTATACTACGTTAAATATATACGAAATACATTTTATTTCTTTTCAGTGGTCTCGATAGCTCCTCTTGCAGTTCCTGCGTGGCTCTGTTGAAGAAACTAGCTTCGCAGGGTCACACCATTGTCTGTACGATCCATCAGCCCAGTGCCCTGATCTTTGAGATGTTCGATAAGCTATATACGGTGGTGGATGGAAATTGCATGTACCAGGGACCGGTGAGGGAACTAGTGCCCTTCCTGGCCGACCAGCAGCTCGTATGCCCCAGCTACCACAATCCAGCTGACTATTGTAAGTGGAGAGGAGCACAACTTTCTTTCAGCCTTAATACTATATATTTATATCTATATAATTCCCGTCTCATTTCGATTTCAGTGCTCGAAGTGGCCGTGGGTGAGCATCAACGTGATCTGAATGAGCTGATCCATGCGGCTAATAAAAAGTATTACGAGGATGTGGATCGCTATCGCTATATGAGCACAACAGATATGTCACGTCTGGTGGCGAAAATTACAGGTAAGTCGTCTTGATCTGTTGCTATGCTAAAGGGTAATATATAATTAGCTTCCTAGATTGGGGATAGTAGAGTATATAATTTTTACTTATTTCAAAAACCTCTATTTTAAATCCTGATAAAGTTTATTAAAGGCCACATAGTGCAACAATTTCTCTATGTTGTAACCTCTAACCATCGACTTTCTCTAAATTCCGTCTTCCATCTTCCATCTTCCCCTTTTTGCAAATTATAGACAACATTGGCAGCAAGACTCTGAGCAAATCCAGTAAAGAGCTGCCAACTGTTGCGCTGGCGCAATTCTCCAGCTACGACTATGTGAAACCAGCGCCACAGGAGCTGGCTCTGGAGGAGATCAAGGCACTGAGTGGCACCCCAGAAATTATCAGCCAAGATCTCAACGAGAAAAGTCCACAGCAGCAGCAGCCACTTGCCAATGTCAAAGAGCTTGCCAAGCCTTCGAATGCCTCCGGCTCGGCCTCGTTCCTCATGCAGTACCTGCTCCTCATGCAGCGCATTTTGATCTGTGCCAAACGGAATTATGTGAGTAAACGTTATAAACTTTTATAGGAAATATAATTAACATGCTTTAGTAATGCCAAAAATAATTTTAAATAATTTATACCATGGTCAAAATTGAATTTGAAATTTTATTGAATTTCCATCATGTTGCATTTGAAGGATAAAACGTTTCCAGAATTGTACATTACTGAAAAAAATTATAAGTAACCTAGCTTAATTCCTTTTAAACCTAGTTATGAGCTGTTTATAATTTTATATAATTATAGTATTAATTATATAAGTTATAATGAGCTTTATAAATTGCATTTTATTTAAGTAAGTAAGCTTAACCTTGATTAGTTTCTTTTCCTACCTAGTTTATTTTTATAAAGAAATAAAGTATTCCCAACAAAGTTAATTATAAAATATAATATTTAGAAACCTTAGAACCTTGGTTGAAATTTAAATAAGCATTTTATATCGCTCTTTTTGCTTTTATAGAAATCTAAAAATGATAACAAACTTTCTAAATTGAATTTTTGCTAATTAGATTTATTTATTTTATGCCAAACCTAGTTTAATTCATGTTAAGACCACTTATACCTATGCAGTTGATATATACATATAAATTTCTTCAAAGAAGCGTTTTCCTTAAATGCAAATGTCACACAGATTTCTGTGAGTTACGGATACTTTGACTTTAACTGTAATCATTTTAATACACTTAATAAGTGGCTAACAATTTGTTTCGAAAGCAGGTTTAGGACTGCTGTGACTTAAGCGCTGATGGCCTGTCAGGTTGATTTGGTAATTGGCGCTGTGTCCTCGACAAAAGTGAATCGAGTTATGCCTGATCTCGTTTTCTGCGTAATTCTTAATGGTTTAATCCCCTTAATGGCTGCTTTTTATATTATGTTCAACTTTTATTTTGTGAGTAATTACGTTGCTAAGATAGCTCTGCACATTATCTTTTCGTTCGTTGGCTTAGTGTACATTTTATAATAATTATTACTTTTTTTTTTTGTATAATTTGGAAGGTTGGTGGGTCTGTCTGTCTGTCTGTCTGCTTGCAACGCTTTCGGATTTTTGCAAAACAAGAAAATGTGAGCGATATAATAGCATGCATACAGTAGATTTCAAATGGTAATTGCTGAGGGTTTCCAAAAGCCGTAAACTTGTATAATCAACGTAATCGCAGTTTCATGTAGGGCATAAGGTTTAGCGTTACTTCTTTTTATTACTGAACTTTGACATTAAAAGTAATTCATATATATAATGCTTTGGATTCCCCCAAAAATGTAATTCTCTTTAATAAAAATAGGCATTTAAAAAAAAAAACTAAGTGCCGTAAAATGATATTTTTTCACAAGTCAACATCATTTACCTCAACCAAAGGTGAGGTCTATATTACTCGTGTTGTAAACAGAAACAATTGTTAAGATCAAAGCCCCCTGCTTGGTCAAATATTTAATAGAATGTGACATTTAATAATTCACACTTTTATTTTTGCGTTCCAAATATTTATTTGCCTCTCTTACACACATATTTCTGTGTGATTGAAAAATGTGACTCAGGGCAAAGGCTCAAATGTTTACCAGAATAAATAAATAAATTAACTTGGAAGCCCGCTGCTATGCTATGCCTTGCAATCGAGATTGATGGCTGACGTTTATCATTTGAATGTCTACAATTAGCACTTGGCATTTGTGTAAAATGTGAAATTGAACAGTTTGTTTGACGACCAATTAGCAAGTTAAGTTGCCTTTATGCGACTGCACACAATTAATATATGGATCTGCATACACTGCACTCGAGTATGGATGAATCTTTTAGCACCTCGATACTCGATATTGACAGTGTCACAGAACCTGGTCAGCGGCGGAGGCGATCGAGAATCTCGAGCCACTCGACCGAGTCGTAACTCAAAAAGTAATGCCACCGCACGACCAGCCTTCACATAGATTTTTCGGTTTTTAGAGTGTGTTCTAATGACCAACATCTCGGACTGCACGAGCGTTTTGTTAAATATTGGCTTGCCGGCAGCTGCCGCCCAACTCGAACATACAATTGTGGTCAAGATAATAGAAGTAAGGGAAAATTGTTGTATTAAAAATAAAAATATTTGCACAACTATGGAACCATGATTAGTTTTTTGAGTTTGTTTGAGTTCTATATATTTCTAAACTTAAATAAATAAATATGTAAGATTTATTTGATTTAATTCTTAAATTCAGCAAAGATGTTCAAATTCGTACTTGGGAATTTTAGATGCATTCTTTCCAACTTTAGGTTTTATGTTAGATGAACAGGTTGAGGTTTAAGACCATTAAACTAATATACTAGCTTAAGCTTCTTATATATATATTATATATATACAGGATTTTACTTTTATTCAAAAACTTCTTTTAATGAATTTGTACTTAGGAATTTTAGGTGCATTCCCTGCAACAACTTTAAGTTGTACAAAGTAAACTGGAAGTTAAAGTACTCTAAAAATTATATAAATATAAATGGTCTTTAATTAGTTGAACATATATATAGCTTTTAAGATAAAGAACTTATTATATTATCATCAAATATAATAAAAATGATGTGAGAAAGTCTGCTTAATCTTTTACAACCTCCTAGTAATAGTCTTTAAAGCGTGTTTTTTGTTCTATAATAATGCATATTTGCAATTATTACACCGTAAAAGTATATTTAAAATGTATATAAAAAATGTAAATCCAACTCTTGTATCTCTCTTCCAGTTCCTGCTGCTGGCCCGCATTCTTTCGCACGTTTTCATCGGCGTCGTCTTTGGATATCTGTACATGAACGTTGGCAACAATGCCCAGAGTGTGCTGGGCAATTACGTATACCTCTACGGCTCCACTCTGCTCTTGGTCTACACTGGCAAAATGGCTGTGGTCTTGACATGTAAGTAGCTGCTTGGGTATCTCAAAGATACGAGTACGAGTACAAGTACTTCACCCCCCACTGCTTTTCCAAGTGGTTCTCGAGTGGTGGTAGTAGTTGCAAAGTGCCACAACCCCAACCTCCTGTTTTCCATTCGATAATTCCGTTCCGTTGGCTGGCCAAAACACAAAAAATTATGCAAAAATTTGTCGCCAAATTTGGCAAAGACTGTGCAGCTGCCACCGAAGTTCTCTGGCCGACCTCTTGTGCAACGTTGCTTACTATTTATTTTTGGCAACTTGGCTTTGTCTCTCCGCCTTGCCGCATTCTAAATTGTCAACAGTTTTTGCCTTTTTGTTTGCTTATTTTGTTGCTTTTTGTTTTTGTTTGGAATGCGGATTAGCCAATAATATGTTGGCATTTGAACAAAAGTCTTTGGGGAGTCTTAATTGGCGAAAAGGAAACAAGATTATGAGCTTAGATAGTGGATCATTAGCTGGTCTTGGTCTGAAGATTATTGCTAAGAGATAGGTTAACAGCTTGAATAGTTTGGCGAATTATTTAAGTAGGTACAAATATAAAATCGTGTTTGAATAGGTAAAGGAAGATATAGATCTGAAGATTTTAAGCGTCTTACTTTTGGTCAAACACATTCAAAACTCTCCTTTAAATATATTCCCCAAAAATCATTGAAATATTTTTATGGTATATTTATTGTATCTCTTTCATATATATTTATTCATTTAATTGAACCAAACAATTCAGCACATTAACCTTCCCAACGAGGCCAGACTTGAATATGATCATCGCTTAAACATCTTAGTCGAGCCACTTTGTCATTTATAATTTCCATGTAAATGGGCTCACAATTAATTTCTCACCCTCAAAAAGACCCCCGAAATAATGGCGATCCTGAAGTCTACTGAGTAAATAATTATAAAAATACAAGAGACAAGAGACAAGAGACAAGAGACAGGCGACACAGGCTTGAGAGTATTGTATAATAAAACCGGTTGGCAAGCTGTTCTCAAAGCATTTTTACAATAAATTCATCCAGACAGGAGGCATCGGCGGTGTTGGGGGAGTCCGATCTTTACCGGTTTCGGTTTACTGACCTGACCTAAATAATATATGTATGTATATATCTATACTGTGTGTAATATGCCCTCACCTTCGGGTGCACGCTTCACTTCGTTTCGCAATTTCATGATTTTTATCAATTAATTTTATTTGCAGTTCCGCTGGAAATTGACATGTTGACGCGGGAGCACTTCAATCGCTGGTACAAGCTGGGTCCCTACTTCCTCTCGCTGATCTCCTTCGAGATACCCTTCCAGGTAAGAGCCACTCACAACTACCGATCAGAACAGAACCCGATGCCAGCAGCATCATTAATCATCATTTAACTTAAAGCCCCACTATAGGTGGCACCTAATGAATTGCCGTTCGTTCGGTCATTAAATCAAATTAACGATGTGAAATCGCTGATGTTCGAGTTTCATTTGCGTGACAGAATCGCAGAAGCTTAACCCGCATTTCGCGGGCAATTGTTCCAATATTCTCTCTGACATTCATATGGATGGAGAGAAGTTGTCAATGTTCTGTGGGTGAAGCACACAAAAATTATTTTTGTTAATGATTCTGCTTAAATAATTATGGGAGAGTTATAATTGCAAATTTCCTGGAATTTCTAGCCTCGAGCTTATAGAAATTTGAAGAGAATTTAAATTTTTTCTGTCGTTTTATTATACCCTTCAATTTTTAAGCTTAAGCTTAAAATAAGTCACAGATAACTTTTTCAAAAAACATTGTAGAAGATATATACAGGGGGAGCCATAGAAATATTTGTAGATTTTAAATTCCTAGAAGTTCCGCCGCGAATAATTTGACTTTAATTAATGAACTACATTTTTAACATATAAAGTTAAGATATAGAGTTAATATATTGTCACTAAGTTAAAGTTTAAGAAGTTTGAAAAAATTTTAAGAATAAAAAAGAATACATCAAAATTGATTAATTATTTATTTAATTAATTTACAGAGCCTCTGCACCGCTATGTACATCATAATCAGCGTTCACCTAACCGGTAATGATACCGTGGACTCCTTCCGGATATATTACTTTATACTGCTGGGTATAATGGCCTCACTAAGTGCCCAGGCCTGGGGCTTTTTCGTGGGAGCCACGCTGCCGACTAAGGTGGGTTTTACCGCTCCGCCAATTAGCCGGAATATAAATTAAAATTAATTTATTCATCTTAGCTTGCCGTATTTCTGGGACCCATTCTGGCGGTAATGTTCTCTGTATTTGGATTCTGCACGCGGTACATCGACATCACGCCCCTGTTCCGTTGGATGTGGCACTTGAGCTATTTCCGGGCAGGATTCCACGGCGCCTTGAATGCAATCTACGGAATGGATCGACCGTTCCTGGAGTGCCCGGAGAACGCGATGTACTGTCACTTCCGTAGTCCGAAGGTGTTCCTCAAGTACATGATGATATCGGACGTTCACATGTCCGACTGCCTGCTCCTCATGGGCATTGTGATCGGGGTCATGCACGTGCTGACCATCATTACTCTGTGGCACAAGCTGAACAAGCGATAGAATAAGCTCCAGATGCAATGCCTTTGTACATAGTCGGGTGTCTTTTAATCTCTCCTAGTTTTAAGTTCAAAATTGAATTTATGAGTTTCCTTTTTGTGTGTTTTATAAGATGATGTCGAAAAAGCTAGCTTAGGTATTTATTTAAATATTCTCCGAAATCTTAATGTACGCACGAAGGCTTTAGGGTAGCTTATACCAGTGTAAGTGCTGATATACCAAAAAACAAAAGAAGAAACAGAATTCCAGCAACTATTTTCAATATCCCAGTTTTCATCTTGCCATTATCCTAATACTTTTCCGCCCCAGCTAACTTCATCAATTGAGTTTGGGTTCCTATAAAGGATCTGAGCTATGCCAAATCTTGTATATTCATCCTAACACTCCGCAACAACGATACATATTTGTGATCAACATTTTGTTTTGCCTCTTTTAATGCTTAGTCGTAATTTCGTATTTTTAAGTTCGATTTATGTGTAAACGGCAGATGATGATTATGTTTAATTTGTGTAGCCAATGTTATAGATTTTTTACTATAATGATTTCGTAATAAAAAGTTTGGTAAATTTGCAAAAAAATGGGTTTCTAATGCTTTTTAATTTGATTTTGAAACATTTTATTAAGGTTTATTATTTAATATTGTTTCAATGAACACGCGGAGCTTTTCTAAATCACCTGAAACTTATTTAATTATTTGGCATACTGATTCTACAAATTCCTATAGATCCTATATACCATATATAATACGCGATAAAAATCCGAAATGATATATCGACAACAATATCCCGATAAATATCCTATCTTAAATATATGAAAACTATTCCTATGCAAAGGCAAAAGGTTCCTATAATTAGATCGATAATCATTCATAAATGTAGTGATCACATCGACATAATAGTACAAAGCTAAGCTAAGAGTTATTAAAAAATTAACAATAATTATAAAACGCAGGCTGATTTAAATTTGTTGATAATTTCAACGTAAATTAATTCTCAGAATAGTTAAAACAATTTCTAATCATTGATGAAACCTTTCCCAAACCTTTTTTTGATGAATGCAATTACATAAATAATTTAATTACAAATACTTGAAGTTTATTAGTTGCAAAATGCCGATGCCATACATAATAAGTTAAAAACATGGATGAAGGTGAGATGCAGGGCCTCAAGGCCTAGAATCTGATAAAATACTTAATTACTAAACCCAAAAATATATAAAAATATATATACTGATTTTCTGGAGTGATTGCACTAATCGCTAACGAATCCACTACATGGTGGACATTCGTGCATAGCGAATGATCTGATCGTGATTAAGAGGAGCATCCGTGGACAACTGGACCCTTTGCCATTGCCGAGACTCGTTTGATTTCCTGATGGCCTCCACCACAGCTTGAACATACAGGCCATCCTCGAATGTAGCTGCCGTGGAGACGGGTGCCTTGACCCAGGAGGATTCTTTGCTGCCGAAGGCTTCTTTGAGAGCTCCTACCATCTTGCAGAGACCCTTGATGTAGGGACGTGGTAGCAAAGAGTTGTTTGTGGCAAAGTGCAAGTCCTGGACGTCCACGTAGACGGCTTCCTCCTTGGGCTGCCCCTCTTTGAGCACGAATAGATCTCCGCCGCGCACCACTAGGTGACCCTTGCTGCCGTAGATAAGGACTTCCTGAGAAAAGGCCTTCGCCGGCACCGTATGACTGTGCAGGGCGACAGTCACCAGAGTTCCTGTGGTCAGTTCCATCTGGAAATTGCAGAAATCCGGCGCTGTGATCTGCCTGATGCCATTGATCGCTGGCGTAGTCTTGGTGTATGATCGGAGGACTCCATGAACGCGGATAGCTTGTTGCTGCAGTAGAAAGCTGACCAAATCTACCACAGATCCCACCAGATTGAGAGCTCCACCGCCCATCTGGGCGTCGCACATCCAGTTGTACTTCTCAGGGAACAGAGTGCCCATCTGGACACGCACATCCATGAGCACCACGTCGCCGATGGAGCCTATTAGCTCGTCCTGCAGGCAGCGTCGCATGTGCGTGAAGGCGGGCAGAAACCGCAGCGGGTGATTCACCAGAGAAATCAGCGTTGGATAGTACTGCGAGGCCCGGACCATTTTCAGGGCATCTTGTTGGTGCAGTCCGGCGGGCTTGTCACAGACGACGTGCTTGCCAATGCCCAGCGCCTTCACCGAGATCTCGGCGTGCAGGAATGGCTGGCAGACAATGAACACCAGGTCCACGTCTTTTCGCAGCAGGACATCGTCGATTACGTTTGTGTGGAATTGCACATTTTGTGTGGTGGCCGTCTCTTTGGCCTCCTTCAGCGTGCGGCCCCAGATAGCTCGGACCTCGAAACCCTTCTCCCGGAGCAGCGGGACCAGGACGTTGGCTATCTCGCCGGTTCCAAACACTCCCACACCAGGCAGCATCGCTTAAATGCCCTTTAAATTCACAATTTTGAGACAAATTGAGATTGTTTTTATTTTGCCACGGTCTCGGGGATGCCAGATCGATTTAATGGTTACTATTGCGATAGCTATCTGGCAGCACTGGATACTCGTGAGCGAACATTTTTGCAGAGCTGCCATTTCGATAACACCACACATGATGCCACCTAATTTAAATATTATCGGTGGACGAATTTAAACAAGGGTTTCTGGCACAACACTGCCAAAAATCTTTTTTTTAAGTTTTGACAATTTTAAAGACGTAACCCTTTACCCTTTAAAAACAAAACTGCAATAATATTTAAGATTTTTAGTTCCAAAAACATAGCAATCGAAATGAAATTCAACAAAAGCCTATTCAAAATTCAGTTTGGCAACCAAAACCTAGGAAGACCGGAAATACCATGATTTCGATTGCCCAGTGGCTGGCTAGCTTTTCAGCAGGACTCTTGCTATCCCTACAGACAGTGAGGATTTTAACGACGGTGAACGAGCAGGAGGGGCCAGCCAAAATTTCCGATTACCAGGACTCGCCAGGGATCGGTGAACCGGAATCTGACCCTCCTAATTGCCTGGGATCCGAGCTGATCAGCTGTGCTCTGCAGGGCATTTTGAATGGCGAGCGGAATTCCTGCAGCATTTATTTAGACGCCAAACACAATAATATTGGAAAGGGACAGAAGTATGCCCTCGGATCGGAATCTCTCAATCGCATGCTCGAGGACATAATGACCCCAGCTGAAAGTGTGAACCAAAAGGAATTGTCCTTTGCGCCTGCCATGGATATCTGAGTTTAGCTGGGATTTTCTTTATACCCTCGTTGCTTCGTGCTCTTTAATGGATAGGGAAAATATATAATGCATTCAGGTACGCTTATGTATTTGATTAAAATCATACTGAGATCGCTATGAATTGAAAATAAAACTAAATCATGTCTTGAAGCAAGAAGAAGTAATAATTGAGTATCTCAATTGTTTACTAATCTAGTTTCCTAACTATTGTCCTTGTAACGAGACTCCCTTTAAAGACCAACTGCTGTCCACTCAATGAACTAGGCCTGATCTCTTTGGGCCTTCATTTCCAATGTGGTCTACACCAGTTAAACAAGACCCTTTTGCCATTTCCCACTTCCCGACCCATTCAGCCATGTGTGTTATTCCAGCTGTCAAAGCAGCGGGTGTGCGGAAATGATCCTGCAGCTTATTACAAGCTGGTAGCTGCGAATGCGAGTCTCACAGGAGTGAAGGACTTACTGGCTACACTGACAACAACAAGGTAACCACAAAAATCATTAATATTGGGGCAAGTTTATTTAAAATGTTAAAACTAACGGGGTAACTTAAAAACCCTTTTAAAACTTGTATGAAAGTATGCAAATTACATGTTTTAGGTTTAAAATTCAGCGTTGCATTTATTTTCTTTTACAAAGTAAAACTTTGTGATTTAGGGATTCCGAAATCCTGGTGATTTGTGTATACATTCTATAGAATTCAGATTCTGAACTACAAAACAATTATATTTCTTTAATAATTAATTTTTTTGGCATTGTATGATTGGTTATTTATCTCCGAGGTCATATTAACTCCCGAAATTCAAAACGATAATTAATTGAATCGATTTTATTTCTACTTTCAGCATAATTTATATTCTGAGTGCACAAACCCGCTGCTCATTTCAGTGAGCTTGCGGGACGAAGGATGTGTAGCGGCGGACATAATGCAAGCATTGGCAAGCCATGGCAAACAAATGTCACAGCCGACGCAGTGCCCTGTCATATGGTAACCCAATTAGTGTAATTTGGTTTAAGGCAGCTGCTCACACACCACACACCTCGCTCTCCATCTGCCGAGCTTTAATTAAACCACAAAGTGCACAGCAGCAGCAGCAGCACCGCCACCAGCAGGCGGCAAACAAACGGCTTTAAAGGAAAGCCAGCGGCTTCAGCAAACAGCTAATGAATGTTGCTCTCTCAGGGCCCACAGGGCATAAGTTATTGCCACTAAGTTATGGTTGCCATCAAAGGTGCCACCGAAGGGGTTTTACCTCAAAAGGGTGGAGAAGTGTCCTTGTGAAATTTACTCAATGCGCAGAGTTGGATATAAAGACAATTATTGCAGAAACTGCAGGATTTAATGGGTTGCAGCTTTTCCAGGAGCACTAATTAAGAGTTTCCAATTTTGAGAAGCAAACTAAAGATATTCCAAATCAATTAAGATGAAACAGACATCTGCAAACACTTGCCATAATTGAAAGCTGAATGTTAATGGCCCTTTTTGATATCAATGGCTGATCCCGGCTTAGTTTATCTCAGACTTTCGTCCGACCGAAAACAGCAAACCTTTCTGTAACCAGACATTAATCACATTTAAGCCAAATTAATACTAAATGCAGGGGGCGGCAGACCGCACCGAATATGTCTGGAATTGTGGGAGGCAGGACAACTAAACATTTAATAAGCCAAAAACAAGCGGACGTCGACGCCATTGTACGTGACCTCATCTCGAGGTCTGAAGCTCGGCGAAGGCTGTGCCCCAGACTGGGACCGAGACTGGGACTCGAATGAATCAGACCGCACATAGATCTCTGTCAGAGGCATTAGCATTAGCAGCGGAACAGGGACGAGCCAGCCAAAGATAGTTCATCAAAACTGACAAGCCCATTTCGCCGCTGGGAGTCGCAGTTTGCTTTGTTTCTATGCACTTGAAAAAAAGAAAAAAAATAAGAATTTAAGACAAATTAATTAAAAGAAACATTTGTTGATACTTCTTTAATGAAGCAAACTAAATATTTAAAGCAAGATTTAACTAGAAATAAGTATACATATGTATATCAATTATTTCTCCTTATAAGTTAGTAAATGAACTAAGCTGCATTTCAATAAGATCTCTTTTAAATTCCACGTTTTTCTCCCAGTGCAGCTGAACTGGAAGCTAGCTCTGTATATCCACGACATACTATAACAAAACTGCAGGGAAAACTTCGCTCCACTAGCCAGCGCCTTACTCCACCCACTTGAACCAGAAGAACCACGGCCAACAGATGAGAAATATTCATCAGCATTTACGTCACGCAGCGCGCAAAAGTCGCCGGGGAAGGATATGGGGCAGGACAGGACACGACAGGATGAGAGCGGGAACCTGGCACAGTGGCTGTCAGTAGATTTATGTTGACATTTCAATGACAGTTGTGAAAATGCTTCCATTTTATGTGTGCCTTGCTGTTCTTGCTGTGGTTGTGGCCATCGCGTCTCCCCTTTCATCTTAAATTTTCGCAAATTGGTTTATCACAGCAACGGCAGCTTAAATTATTTCCAATCACGTATCACTCACGAATTGGGGAAAGGATATGTCGCGGATGTCACGATCCTGGTGGCCAAATAATCATGGCACACGCACTGCTCTCGAATTTATGGAGAACAAGTCGTTTGCCAAATGGGAAATTGCTATGGAGTCCAACAAGGTTTTGGGTGTAAATATGTAGTTGAAATATCCTTAAATACATAGAGTCTCTTAAGTAGAAAAGTTGTTTAATAATTTCTATAGAACTTCTTATGTATATTGAGCAATTAAAGGTGAGTCATGCAGGTATGCTACCCACAGGGTAGCCGAGAATAAAAAGAGGGGAAGCTTTGTTAGAGAACTACCTGAAGATAGTTTTTGTGGATTTTGAACCTCACAGGCGGAACTGAACAGGATAAAAATAAAATAGGACTCAAATTGTGGAAGAAGATCATCCAACAGGCCAAAACGAGACCCAACAGCCAGCCTTTTAAAAATATTTTAAGGAGATGCTTCTACCATCATAATTAAGTCAACATAAACTGAAAAATCTATGAAAAAATATGTTTTACCAAGTCTGTGTATTCTTTGTATGTAGATTAATCAGAAAACTTTGCCGAGGCTTTTGACAAAGTTTATGAGATGTAAATCAATCATAATTGCACCAAATATATAACCAAATTACTATTCTCTATCACAATAATCAATCACAACTTCTAAAACATATCAACCCATAACAATTAATTGAAAAATAAAACCCTAAGGTACTATATAGCGCATGTCATAGCCCTGGGAGATTCACTGAATTTACCAACTCATACTTTCGGCAGTCAAAAACAAATTGCTTGCGTGCCAGCCATCAATTTTTATTAACTTGATTAAGTGCTTTATGGCAGGCGTTGGGGATTTCTGGTTATGCAACAAGTTATTAGCAACGGAACGAAATGCCAAGTGGGCGTGGAGGAGGAAGCTTAGCCACCCACGCCCACCCAGCCACATCCTTCCGTGGGGTTGCCAGTGACAGCAGCTGCCGGATTCACTTGCCTCTACAACAGCTGGTGTCAAGGAATAATATTTGCATTGTTGTAGCTGAAAAGGGGGGCGACTTAAGTGGGCCAAGGGGGTTATCTGGGGGGTTCTGAGCGGGGTTTTGGGTGGTTTTTCGGCAGGCGGATGTTCTCAATGCTCAGCATTTCAATAAGCTAAGGCCAGCCGGGGTTAAAGAGCGAGCTGGCTGGGGCCCTGCTGATGGGGGAATTTCATTAAGCAAATAACATGAAGTTATGAAGCAGTTACCTTCATAGTTAACTGCCGTGGGGGAAATTCCATGGGTCTTGTTAATTTTACTTCCGAATTTTGCCAAGCCTTAAGGTTTTTTGCAGGACTATTTTGGGACAGTTACTCATTTTTTGTAAGGACTTTTAGTTTTTTAAACTTAATAAATCTTTTCAATGCACATATATTCTTAAGCTGAGAATTTTTCTACTTCCATGATTTCGCACTACAAATATTTGACTCAATTTTGAGAAATAGTTATCCCAAATACAGCTTCATTAAATAATTACATAATCCCCAATCCACATTTCAAAGTACATAGAATACTAAGCTTGCAACTCCCAAATTCCATTTTCTGGCACACACAAACAAATCAGAACAAGAAATTTTACAGTCCAAGGAACTTCGGTCTGTCTAAGGGAATTCCATTAGCAGAGATCTTGTCCTGCATATGAAGTTGTTGAAGAAAATGTACACAAAATCCAGCATTTGCATATATACAGTGCATATATAAATAAAGCTGGATATAAAGCTGGCCACTTGCCTTAATTAAGCCTAAAGGTGGGATATCCCACAGCTTAATTCTGTGTACGGAGTAAGGATGCGATGCACTAATTGAAACATATGTATATGTTTACTCACAGCGGTGTTCATCACAATGGGAAAAGAGATAATGTTTTAATATAATTTTAAGCTTAATGAGCTGGTTTGTTAACCTAAGAACAATCAACGTAGAACTTTAATTTAGGGTTAGCGTTTGGTGTATTTCGGAAGTATTTCTATCGTTTTATCAGAGAATTTGGAGTGCATTTTGAGTGCATTCTTATTAACTATTATTATTGTTGCTTAAGTTAAACTATTAAAAAAACAATTAAATAAAAACTATTAAATAAAACAGAAAAATTTAAATATATTCATTACGATATCATTATTATTATTGCACAGTTCCATCCTATTATTTTCTCGGCAATTATACTTCCCCGAATGTCACAAAGGCCATATAAAATGTAATTCACAAATGAAGATTTATGTCCCACTCACTCTCTGTTTCTGTTTCGTTTGTCTGGACATAAATCAATGCATCCTGCCACAAGTTGAACATCCTGGCACCCGCCTGTGGATGTGATATTTCCACCGGCTTCCCCCCCTTTGTGCAGACTCAAATTGCGAATTGTGAGTTTTGCATTTAAAGTGCATCATTTGACATTTGTGTGCGGGCTTTAATTGTGCGTGTGACAGGTGCATAAGGTTGAAGTTCGCTCGGTTTGGCCATCAAATTGGAATTATAATTACATTGTGCTCACCTGTTAACAATTGGTTAACTCACCAAGATAACACAAAGTTGGGAAATCATTGCTGTACAACTATGAATTTTCGTTGGATTTTATTTTATTTTATTAAAATTTCTATTGTTATACTAGTATTAAATTATTTTCTGAGTGAAAAATGTTTTATATATTTTTTTTAGCTTTCTTGTGCTTTATTTGTGGTTTTCCCTTTTGTTAAATTGTACATATCAATTCCCAGGAAATGTATACTTCTGATATGGCACTATCTGTCATAAGTTGAACGCAGAAAAATTCTTCCAATGGCCATCAATCAACGCTAGACTCCCTGTGGGAGGGAAATGGTCTTCAAGGAGGATAACTCACTTAATACCGACAAGACTTACTTGGTTACCTTCCTGGATTGAGCTTGATGCCACATATCAAGGAAATGCTGCTGTTGACCACGCTGCCAGCTGAGGATTTTCCCGCGGGTCACGGAGGTCAGGCGCAGTTGCTCGCGAAGGGAAACTTCCGGCAGCGGCTGGCTGAGGTCGGGAAAATCGCTCAAATCTAATTCACCAGCAAGAACAAAATCATTTTCCTGTAAAAAAAAACACAAAAAACAAGGAATTACATTCAGATTTACATTTTATAGGCCAAATTTTCACCTTAAGCTTCGGAATTGGGCTTATTTCGAGGTCCTGCGAGATGCCTCCTCGAAGCAGGAACTGCTTCTTGGGCATTATGTAATCGTCGGTATAATCCAGAACCACACCCATACCATTATCCATTCTAGCTGCAAGTGATTAAACAGATTCTTTATTTTTCTAGTCAAATTGGACT
Organism: Drosophila tsacasi; assembly: GCA_018904565.1. Lineage (NCBI taxonomy): Eukaryota > Metazoa > Arthropoda > Insecta > Diptera > Drosophilidae > Drosophila > Drosophila tsacasi. The sequence continues at coordinate 61,322 of JAEIHY010012460.1, forward strand.
GGACTGTAAATCCAAAGCCTGCTGAGAGTTGTAAATTAATCGGAGTTGCCAGACTTTGGTAGTAGAGGCAAAAAGCATATCCATCAATCCCCAACAAATTGGCAAGGATGCCGTGGAGTGCAGCTAAAAGCCTTTTCACCTTCGAAAATCCCCGGATCGAGGGTCTCTCGATTATTTATGTACTAAATGCAGATAAAGTTTCAGTTTTTAGGGCCTCGAGCATGGACTCCGGGAGTCCGAACCTTGTTTCTATGCACTTTTGCTGGCGGGGCCGAAAAATAAAATTTATTTACAGTTTTCCCGGCCGGAGGTTCCGTGCCGCAAAACGAACCAAAAAACGGATGCCAGCCTGTAGGCGGGGATTTTAAAGGGGAGTCACGTTCTGTGCGAAAATGAAAATGGTTCGAAATTTACGGCAAAATACAAAGTACAGCAAAAAAAAAAAATAGAAGAGAAATACCAAATGGCGAAGCCCTAATCGTAGTGAAAGTCCTGCCCTATTATTTTCTCCTCTCTTATTTTGTAGTTGGTCGGTAGGCCTAATGAAATTTTCGTTTTATGGCAAGTGCAACCGGGCAAATTGCAGGTGAAAGCTTTTCCTGTGAAAGCCTCCCGGTGAATATTGTATTTCCAAAAAATCCCATTTTTTGTGGGTACTTTAATTTGAGTGGTGCCCGAAATGGAACGGTCGGTGGGTCCTCCTATCATAAATAAACAAAGGTTGTAAACCAACTGATATTCGAGTCGTTCCCAAGAGCGGTCCAGGCAGGTTGATGCTTCGCCTGGTATCCTTTTTCTTTTGAATTTTATAGCCATCACTGGTTTGTGTCCCTTGCATATCCGGTGCGTTAATTTATTTGTCTCCGAGATGTAACAATGGCAGGAGGTTATCCAGCGGTTCCCTGGACTTCCGAAAACTCAACTTGAAAGGTGGTCAAAACAAAAAATAATACAAGAATAATAATAGTACAGTGGGCCTTGTATTTTCTCTTTTTGTTTAAAATTAAAATGCAAATCCTAGTATTCACTGATAATAGCGTCATCCAGTTTCAGGTGCTAGAACATGCTCTAAGGAAATTTTCATTTCTAAAAAAACCTTTGTAGCAGCTAGATCGTATAAATAATTTTTGGAAAAAAATCAAAATGAATTCAAGTGCTAAACAAGTTAAGGTTTTTAAACGTGGAGGACTGAAAGTCACCGACGATATTATTCGCATGGTCCTGGTCATATTACGCCCACTCAAGTCTGTGGATGTCGACTTCCCAGTGCGTGGGCCAATTCTACCAGTGCCAATATTCGAGGACCGGCTCTTCTATCGTCCTCTCAAAATACGTCAAATTCCGCAGACCTTTGTGAAGCAGGAGTTTCAACAACCGAAGTCAGAAGTTAAGAAACCGTATCTGAAGAAGCTTCCAATACCAGACAAAATCCAGTACCTGGGTTTACGAAGCAGATGGTCACCGCTTTTTAAAATCGCCATGTGCTTCGTTAAATAAGAAATCCGAAGAAATGGTATACCAGATGACGAGTAACAATATCTGAAGAAGCTTTCATTGCCAGAAGAAGTCCAATACCTTGGTTTAAAAAGCAAATGACCAAAGTCTTGGTCATCCGCCTTTTTCGATTAAAAACCAGAAGGACTCTGTACCAGATAGCAAGAGAAGCAAGGAATTTAAGTGAAAGTCAAAATATTTGTAATACACTTATAAGCTTCGTATTCTAATAAGCATTGTACTCCAGAGAAAATGCAGAGTAAATACAATTGTATGTTCTTAAGGATAGCACGACGTAACGCAGATAATGAATAAAATTGTATAAATATGTATAAAAATTGTTTTCTTTGTTTTATAGGTGAGGCCTAATTAGGCTAAATTTCCTATTTAATTCTTTTTTTTAATTCCCCGAGCTTCATAGGAGTTTTGAAAACATTCTTAGACATACCACTGTGGCTGATAGCAACAATGCTGAGTTCAACTAACCATGATTTTGGGTCTGTAAAATGCCCTGTACAAGCTAAGCGCACATTAAAACTCAACTTTAACCCCACCACCAACACACTGAGGCAGGTGTGACTTACGTCCCCTCCCCTTGAGCCATTACCCCCTTGGCGCTAAAACACACACACTAAACCAGAGCCACCAACAAGTCAACAAAAATGTTGTGCCCTTTTTAACTTTTCCTGTCACTGCTTTCCTTGTTCTTTTTTTTCGGCCACGTTTTAATTTCATATTTTATGCAGAGGGCCAGGGGCCGGGGCTCAAGCTGTTCCATAATGAAGCCAGCTTCTTGTAGCGGCTAAGCAGCAAAATATGACAAAATGTTGAGCCAGCGGGGCATATTTTAAGCCTTCCTCCAGAGCTTAGCAGCTACCAGAAGGACACTTGGAGAAATTGAGGGAATAAAAAAGGGTTTAGTTTAATCTTTACAGATACTATATATAAGAGAATATTTACAATATAGATATGTATATTAAAAAAATAGATTCACGAAAAAGCTAATTTTTTGGTAATTTAATGGACAGATTTTCTGTAAGCCTTTTTTATAATCTTTTACGATTTAAAAAAATATTTTGCATTATTATAATATTATTATTTCTTTTAAAATGTTGCGACATTGAAGCTAACGTTAAAGAATATTGTATTTATTTTATACAAAGTTTAGCGAAAAACTATTTGAGAGTATATTATTCTCGAAAAAGTAGGAAACAAATCCCTTGACTTGAAAATATTTTATATTTATTTTATTCTCGAAAAAGTAGGAAACAAAACCTTTGACTTGAAAATATTTTATATATATTTTTATTTAAGTGCACTACCCATCACATTTCCCCCTTTCCCGGAACTCCCGAAAATTTCCGCGTGCTGACAGCGGAAAATGTCACAAAATGTTGTCGGCGGCGGCGCTGACTTTTCTGCATGAGTCTGCTATTTTATATTATTTTTTTATTTCAGACATTTTCAGATGCCGCACTCTATCTCTCTCTCTGTCTCTGTCAGACGACTATGACTATCGCATTCATATTTTTGGCCTTTTACGACTTTTCATAATCTTTATGGGCGGGCGGATGGTCGTTCGGGGGGCGTGGCTCAGCGCTTTTTACAGCTCAAGGAGTTGCGACGCTTATGAGTGCAATTTAAATTCAAAAGCCGCTTAAATTTATTTCGAGCCGTAGCTTCCTGCACTCACTTAAGTCAATTTTTGTGTTACAAATTTTACATTTATGACAAGCAATTTAACTTTTGCCTAATTGCGCGACATGCAAAATTGCAAGTTAACTTCATGGGGTCTCCCCTTACTCCTTACTCCTTTCGCTGTCATCCCTCCATCTGCAGGATGCCCCAAGTTGTGTGTCCTGATGGTTCATTAAATGTAACTTTTGCCTCTCTGCCTTGCCGAGGCGGCGCAGCGCGGCGGGCGATGAAAACTTTTTGTTCGGCAGGGAAAACTATTTGGAGCGGGGCGGCAAGGGATCGGGGCTCAGGCTCAACTCTGGGGGTTAGCCAAATAGAATGGCTCATTAGGATAGTGCGGGAGGAACTTATAGGATTAGTTGTGCCCTCCGAGAGCCCTCGGGGGCTGAGCGAAGATTTTCTGTCATGCGATGCTCACTCTGCATATTGTCTTAGGGAGGGAAATATTGACATATCCAAGCGGATTTTCTGAGGAGAACAAGCTTACACAGATGGGAGAAATCGTTGGAGATTTTCAAAAGGAAAAAAGGATAACAAAAGAGGAAGCTAGACTAGTTTTTAAACTAAAAAGGAAAAACCATTTTCATTCGTATTTATTTATTTTAATAATTTATTCTTATTTATTTAATTGTACTAGCTATAATATTTTTACTAACAATTACTAAATACTCTATCTATTTTTGTCAATTTACATTTCCCAAAAACAATAAGTTTATTTTTTTAACAACTTTCCTGATAAACATTTTCACAACTAAAAGTTTTGCCGCTTTTTCAGACCAATTTTCCACCCCCTTTCCTTACCCATTTATTTATGAATATTTGAATGCTTCGTAAAGTAAAAAATAATGGCAACTTTGTGAACAAGTCCAGAGTCTTGCTTGAAAGTTGCACCAACTTAAAGACAACTTAAAACTTTCAACCCGGGCTAATCTCATTGGCGAAACTTAAGTTTGTCTATCCGCCAATTAGCAAAAAGCAAGATTTTCATTTCGCATGCAAGTGAAGATGTCAGAGTCTCGGTTGGGAAAATGGCTAAAGATTTTTCCGGCTGTGCTTCAAGTGCTCGAAGCGTCGAAGCGGATCGACTATTGTCTTAATTTCTCCCCACGGTCTCTTTAGTGTCCAAAGTGGCGGGAAAACCGGAGAGAAGCGGTATGAGCTGCTGGAAAATGCTTTTCGCTTGGCAAAAGGATTTGCATTACAAACTCCATTTTGTAGTTGCATAAACTGATTTATTCAGCGACTTCACTTATGCGCCACTCAACGTTAGCTCAAAATCCCTCTTTGCCAGTAAAAGCCTGAAAAACAAACGCGAAATTAGTTACGTTAGCGTTTAATATGCACAAAGGATTAAACGGAAAGCTTTCTGCCAAGGGGAATTCTGAAAAATACATAGACAATTATCAATGCATGATGTACGGAAAAGGATTTTCCCAATGGCAGTTTGAAAAAAAAAAATAGTAAATTTGTTTATATTGGCAGTTGCTGAGCCGAAGAGTTTTGACAGAATATCTAGCAAATGGATTTTAGTTATTGGAAATTTGTCAAAGAACACAAACAGAATCTCCACAGATTTTCATAGCTGCACTGCTAAAAAACAATTGAAATAAATTCTTTTTAAGCAAGAAATTATAATTAAAATAGAAAAACATTTTTAAATATATTCTTGATGCTACGTAAAATTCTTCATCGTTTGATATTGAGTTATGTTATTAAATTTAATGTCTATATATACAAAAAATGTTATCCAAAATTATCTTTACACTTCCCCCATTTTGACCAACAATTTAAGTCGAATGCAACTCAACGTTTTAGCCAAGTTTTCTTGCTGACGACATTTTTCGAGCCGCAACATGTTGGCAAAAACCAAAGTTTTCCTGAAGTTAAAGTTTGTCTTGGCAGGACAGACCGCAGCAGCCCGACTTGGAGCCCAGTTTGTTGCCATGTGGCACTTGCTACTCCCCTTGCCCCTGTCCCTGCCCCTGACCTCTGACCTCAGGCCCAAGTGGAGGCGTAATTTAAAAGACAAGACAAGAGGCTTGCATGAGTTGGCAACTGTAGTTTACCATTTTTATTTAGCCATCATTTGCCTTTATGACTGCTGTGGTAATCCTGTCGAGGATGTCCATGAAATCCCACCATGATTTGGCCATTTTATCGAGTTCATTGCGAAGTTCTTGGAAACTTTGTGCAAGTGTTGCAAGTTTTACTGACATTATCGTGGGCCAGGTTTTTTTTGCGGAGGCCAAGTTAATGACAGCCACGTGGGGGCACTTCCTTTGTGGAAAATTGCTCATTAAAAAGTAATAAATGTCGTTCGGAGGAAATTAACTTTTGGAATTTCTTGTTGATTAATTTTTAGAAGGACTTAATTTAAATTAAATTCAGTTCTAGGTAGTGGTTTTCTTTGTGTAATAATATTTAAATAAAGAAACTTGGTCGAAATCATAAAGAGTCTTTGATTTTAAATGAGAGTCTTCATCAACATATAATAAAATACTTTCATCTGATTCCAAATAAAATTCTGAGTAATCTGTTCCTTCAGAAAATAATTTTTAATTAAAAAAATTTAAGCAAAATCTTAATAACCTTTGATTTTAAATGAAACCCCACACAATGCCTGATATAATTGCTTAATTTGATGCTTCATTTAACTAAATTAAAAATTTCTCCATAATATTACAACCACATGTGGATAGTGCTTACACAAGATGCGGAAATTATTTCCATCAGCTAGTCGAAAACCACACAAAGAAGCAGCCAACCAGGACAAAGGATAACTGACGCAGACATGGACAATAACTGAGTATGAAACTGAAGTAGAGTGTCAGGACACGAAGACAAGTGGCAGGATGACCGCAGCAACCACAGACGTTCATGAGGATGCCGGGAACAGTAGCAGGTCAAGTGGAGCTGATGGACAAAGTGGAGCAGGCCAACCATCAAGCCACAGATATCAACAAAGCAACTAATTGTTCAGGTTATTGCCAAGATTGTTTGATTGCTCGAACATTTTCAATATTTCCCGAAAACATTGAGCATTGAGCATTCCTTACTTTTCCCAACTGAATTTCCCAAAGGAAACCTCAAGAATTCCACCTTCTCTTGGCAATTCCAAACAATAAGTTGCCATTTTACTGCCGAATGCTTAACCTTGTCCCCAATCGTAAA